>JASUUF010000051.1:0-70677 GCA_030449835.1 Clausena lansium | reverse complement strand
AATAACAATGATAATGAGTTTGTCTTACAATTTTCTTGTTAATCTGATAGATTTCAGATGTTTGGTCCTGTGGAGTGACACTGTATGTGATGTTGGTGGGTGCATATCCATTCTAGGATCCCCAAGATCCAAGAAACTTCCGTAAGACAATTGATGTACGTTTCTTATGCACAACAGTTCTATAATTTGAAGAATTTCCTTCTTTTCCCAACATCCTGTAGAAAATGAAGTCTAATCTCTCGTGCAACATAACAGAGAATAAGGAATGTTCAGTACTCCATACCCGACTATGTACGCGTGTCTGCAGATTGCAGGCATCTCCTTTCTCGGATTTTTGTTGCTGATCCCTCAAAGGTAACTTTCATCCTTGAATTTTGTATATTCAAATATTCTCTTGCCATGAATATGGATTGATTTAAATTATATATCAAATCATTTGGAATGAGCTTTGTCTATTTGTTCAACACTACATAATAAGAAAATTAGTCTTCTTTACGTTCTGTTTTCAACTAATCATATGTACTAATCCTATTTTGTCCTCCTAAAAAAAAAAAGAGGATCACCATTCCAGAGATCAAGAAGCATCCTTGGTTCCTGAAGAATTTGCCGAAAGAGATAATTGATATTGAGAAAACAAATTACAAGGAAGCAGAACGTGACCAACCAACTCAGAGCGTTGAAGAAATAATGCGTATCATACAAGAGGCAAGGATGCTGGGTGAAGGAGCCAAAGTTGGCGGGCAAGGTGCTGCTGGGGCATCAGACCCTGATGACATGGAGGGAGACATAGAATCTGAGATTGATGTCAGCGGTGATTATTTGAGCCATGATCCATGAGTATGGCATTTTCAGTCACATGAAGGGAGTTTGTTTTTGAAGCTTATAGTATTTCCTGTCATTGAAGGTTAATGAGCACTTATTATAATAAGGTTGATAAGGTTGTACAGTAGTTTCGTATTAGATAGTGTTTACCTGGATCAGCACAGAAACAGTTGGTGGTGCCAAGTGCTAACTGCATACAAGAATCTGTTTGCTGTATATTTGACATTTTTTCTATTATTGGACTTGGGTTTTTGTAAATAGTCTATTCTCTCTATAGATTGCACATGCTAAGTACATAGTCTATTCTCTCTATATACATTGCACATGACTAAGTCCATCATCATAATCCAAATATTTTATCCTTCATCATGCTAAGTCCATCATCATAATTCAAATATTTTATCCTGAATGACGTCTCATGGATTTAACTCTATACGTAATACTATATATTTTTATTTTACCACTTGAATGTGTCAAGTCAATTGCAATATGTTACCCGCACCTCGCTGCTAACCCGAATCCACCAAGACTTAGACAAAGTACTAAACCACGTAAGGTAATAAACATTAACGTATGCGATTTCGACACTTCTGATATCTTGGATTTTTGTATAATTTTTCAGATTAAGAAGAAAATAAAATTACATAAACGCTCCTAATGAGATCGTCCAATAAACATAAATTAACATTACATGGCCAGCGGAGAGTCTAATTATATCTTAAATAATTGGAACCTTTTTTAGAGCACCCCCATCCCCCCACATTTGATGAATTGAGTGCGGCATTGACTTACATTTAATTTCGACAAGTTTTAACTAATCCTTCGGGGTCAAGCTAGCTTTTGGCTTAAAATTTTCCACAAATTAAAGGAAATTAAGCAAACACACAAAGTCAAGGTCTTCCCATCAAATGAATTGCTTAAATAACCGGCTATGTAACCCCACCTCCACCAAAAAGCTCTTAAACATAATATAAATTGGATTAATAAGGGCGATGATGAGTTTGTTTAAAGCTAAAAACACACCTTGATAGATCATATACAGACATAGTTATGGGTTCAATAAAGAAGGAGAAGAGTTGTTGGTCTTCATTTATTATGCTGCGGGTGGCATGTATGTTGATGTTGATGACGATGATGGATGGTAGAGTGAAAAGGGTAAGTGGGGAGGGATTGAGCCCGAGTCAGTGCAATGAAGAGAGGCGGCTGGGGCTAAATGCATGCAAGCCGATCGTATATGGGCAGCCTCCATCTCCTGCATGTTGCCAACGTATTAGGGTTCAACACTTTTGAGTGCATTTGTCCTGCTCTTTCGCCTAAACTGGCTGCCCTTGTCGACATTAATAAAACCATTTTGCTTCTCAAAATTTGTGGTAGACGAGTCCCCCGCCATTTCAAGTGCGGCAGTAAGATCATTACTTCGTTCACTTCCCTTCTCTTCCTCTTTATATATATATATACTATTGCTAGCTAGGTATTTAATTAATTAAATTATAAGTTTATTGAGGGTTTTAATTTGTGTTAATGTGATTGTGTTCTTGCAGGCTTACATTTTCCTTAAAGAATATATATATTCCTTACAAGAGAAGAGCGATGATGATGAGGATGAGCTGCTCTTTTGTTATAGACAATAATTAAGCTATCAATAAGAGATGTAATTTCAAATGCTTAATTTGTACATGATTTTAACCTGTAGATCGATGTTTCTCAATTTTTTTTTTGATGATTGATTGTATTGCGATTTCATAATCCAAGGTATGTTATCAAATCGATCGCCTAGTGAAATCTCTTAAATATTTATCTAATAGTATACCCAAAAAAAAAATGAACAAATGTCGGCCATATAATCCCGGTGAATTGAATTTAGTCGTGAAACAATTAATTCTCATTACAATTACATGATTTAATATTTTTGTTAGATCCATTATTTATAGAGTTGTCATCTTATGGCAATTTTAGTTAAATTTGAATTTTATTTATTGCATATCTTGTAAATAAGGATTAATTTATTAATTTTCTAATTTAGTGAGATTCCAATTTATTAGGAATATTTTGGTTTCTAGTTTAATTATGTTTCTAATTTAGCAAGTCAATTAATGGTAGGATTTTATAATTGGCATGCAGGATTTATTTAGAGTAGAAGTTGGTTTAAATAGGAAATTTATTAATGCTCTAGATATTCCTTGGGAGACAAGCAAGGCAAGAATATCAGATTTATTTCTATTTAGGTTCATAGGAATTATAAGAGGAAAGAATTTCTTATTTGAAAATAATTTAAGTCTTTTAAGACTTGCTATTTTTGTGAAACCCTAGTGCCTATATAAAGAGAGGTGATTCACAATTGAAGGGTTACGTACAACACAGAGCATAAAGTAGAGAAGCATCAAGTTTGTGATTTATATTGTCTTCTATATTCAAGTCTTGTAACGAGACTATTTTTATTCATCTCTGCAGAGAGTCTATGTGGATCTTGGATCACTAGACATTGAAGAATTGAAGAATCGCTATTGATCACTTTGCGAAGTGCCTTGAGGATTGTGGATCAAGAGGGGTACTGGTTATTCAAGAGAAGCAGATTCAGTCTAAGGTTGAATAAGCTGTATGGTGATAAATTATTGAGAGTTTTAAGTTTGGTAAATCCATAGGTTGTAACATCTCAACTTAGTAAATTGCTTTTCATCTAGGCGTGGCCTTGTGGATGTAGGATTGATTAATCCGAAACACGTAAAAATCTCCCCGTCTTTTAATTTCTGCAATTTATTATTTTTGACAAAATTAATATTTTTTATGCGGATGAACTGTAACCTGTAAACAGTGACGTGTGAACAGTATTCGTGAACAATAACTGTGAACAATATTTTTCAAAAATTAATTTAGTTTAATTAATTTTGCGTTTTTAATATAATAAGGATAATTATAGTGGAGATTTTCTTAGGCTTTGCTTTATTAAGGAATTTAATTAATTAAGTGATTAATTAATTAATTTTAAGATTTTAATATTGCCTACATCTATTTAAGATATATCTAAATTCCTAACAATTGGTATCAGAGCGGGCACTAATATTCTTTGGTGAGATTTTTGGGATCCTAGATCTATTTGTTTTGTAAGAACGAATCTGCAAAGAGAAGGTAGTTTTCTTTCCTGTCCCCCACTCCTTGATGGGACAAATTATGCTTATTGGAAGGAGAGGATGCAGGTCTTACTGGCCTCAATTAATAAGAGAGTCTGGAGAATAGTACTTACTGGATACACTGCACCAACTATGATAGTAAATGATATTGTCAGCCCCAAACCGATCAACACATGGACGGCTGATGAACTTAACAATGCAAGCTACAACAGCAAGGGACTCAATGCTATTGTTAATGGTGTTGAAATGTACCAGCATCAACTGATCTCAACTTGCACAACTTCAAAGAAAGCATGAGATATTCTTCAAGAGACATTTGAAGGTGACAATACGGTAAAATATTCTAAACTTCAAAAGCTTACAACTGATTTTGAGAACTTAAAAATAAAAGAGCATGAAAATATTGCTGAATTTAATTCTAAATTACTTGCTATGGTAAATGATTTTTATGCTCTTGGTAAACCTCTTAATGAAGAAGAAATTTATAAGAAAATTCTTAGAGCTGTGCATCCTAGATATCATCCTAAAGTTTTAGCTATTGAAAAGCATTCTGACATTTCTACTATGACTAGGAGTTCATTGATAGGGAAATTAATGGTTTATGAGACTAACTACCTGAACTTATATTCTAGAAAAGAGAAAAGTGTTGCTTTTCAGGTTAAAACTCAAAAACTGGCCGAGACTAACAATAATGATGAGGATGTAATTGCATTCATTGCAAAGAACTTCAAGAAGTTCATGAAGAAAAAGAATTTCAACAAATCAAAGAAGTCTACGAATTCTGTTACACCAACTACTCAGAAAGGTACATCTAACCCTAGTTTTAAATCTTTTGATGCTAATAAATAAAAGGGTGTTAAATGCAGAGAATGTGGTGGTTTTGGACACATCCAAGTTCAGTGTGCGAATACACTCATGAAAAAGAAAGTCATGCAAACTACGTGGAGTGATGATGACTCATCTAGTGTTGATCAAGATGATCTTGTTGGAGGACTTGTTGTGCACAATAAACTGACAGAAGAATATCATGAACTGAAATCAAGGGAATTTATTCCAGTTGATCAGTTGATATGTGCTTCTCATTCTAATGCTCTTGTTACTTATGCTGATTTTGATGAAAAGGATGAAGATACTGATGACACTTCTAATGATGACCTTGATAATCTCAATGTGAAGGATACTGCCTCTACTCTGAAGTTTTGCAAGAAGATGTTCGAAAAGTATAAAGAAGCATGCAGAGAGAATGAGATTTTGCTTACTCAGCTCACTAACCTCTTTACAGACAAGACCAAATTAGAAGGCGAGGTAAGTCATTTACAGTATTTGATTTTTGATAAAGATCATGAGTTGTTTTCTGTGTCCAGAGAATTGAAAAATACCAAGAAGTCTTTTAAAATGATGAATTCTAGAACTGAGAAACTAGATCACATATTATCCATTGAGAAGTCCAGTTCAGATCATCATGGTCTTGGTTATCAACATGAAAGTGATTCTAATACCCAAAGAACCGTTATTAAAGTCACTCACTCAAATGCTTTGATATCAAAGGTATCTCCACAAGCAACTAAGGCAACCTTCCATCAGAAAGGTAAAAGTGTTCAAGATGCTTCTTTAAGTCATCAAGGTAAGTATGAAAGGTTTGTACCTATCTGTCATTTCTATAATTCTAGAGGACATATAAGACCTAATTGTTATAAATTGATGAAATATATGAAAAAAAACCATGTTCTTTAATTACTCGGGGCAACCAAGAAACACACCTAAACCTAGAGTTGATTTGAATATCAGAAAATCTAAAACTTCACGGGTAAGAAAGTCAAATCTTAGAGTTTATATTTCACTACCATCCTTGAGAGCTTGTACTACAGATTTTTAGTATTTTGACAGTAGATGTTCAAGACAAATGATTGGTGATAGGAGTGCATTGATCAACTATCAAGAAGTTAAAAGAGAAAATGTCACATTTGCTGATGGAGTAAAAAGTTGTGTGCTTGGAAAAGGAACACTTAATATTGAAAGATTTCCAAAGCTTGATGATGTGCTGTATGTAGAGAATCTTAAAGCAAATCTTCTCAGCATTAGTCAGATTTGTGATCAGAATATGCATGTCAATTTTGACAAAGACAAATGTCGTGTGATTGACACTCATAGGAATTGTGTTTTAGAAGGACTTCGATCCTCAGATCATTGCTATAAACTTATGAATTCTGTTGTTTGTAATAAGACCACTCTTGATGATTCAGATTTGTAGCATCAAAAGCTTGGTCATTTGAATTATAAGCTTCTGACTAAAATTGTGAAAGCAGGTGCTGTAAAAGCAGTTCCTCTACTAAAAAAGAAGCAACAAGATGCATGTGGACCATGTCAATCTGGAAAACAACAAAGAGCATCTCACAGAAATATTCAAGATCAAGGTACAATAAAGGTTTTACAACTTTTACATATGAACCTCATGGGACTAATGCCTCTAGAAAGTGTCTCAGGTAAAAGATATGTGTTTGTTTGCGTTGATGATTTTTCTAGATATACTTGGGTAGACTTCATTAGAGAAAAACTAGATTCCTTTAGTGTATTTAGAAAGTTATGTGAAAAGATTAAAAATGAAAAAGATAATAATATTATTAGAATTAGGAGTGATCATGGAAAGGAATTTGAAAAATCCAAATTCGAGGAATATTGTGATACTTTTGGTATTCCATATGAATTCTCTTCACCCATTACACCTCAACAAAATGGTGTTGTAGAGAGAAAAAATAGAACTTTGCAGGAAATAGCTCAGGTTATGTTTAACTCGAAGAAACTCTCTAAGAGATTATGGGCTAAGGCTGTCAATACTGTCTGTTACACCATTAACCGTGTCTACCTTCGACCAGATACTAAGAAAACTCCTTATGAGCTATGAAAAGGTAAGAAATCTAATCTTGGTTACTTTCATATTTTTGGAAGCAAATGTTTTATTCTGAATGATCGAGAATATTTGGGTAAATTTGATTATAAGAGCGATGATGGTGTTTTCCTTGGTTATTCCAATAATAGTAGAACTTATCATGTTTATAAGATAAGAACTCATACTATTATTGAGTCTGCAAACGTTGTTATTGATGATTTTCAAGATTTTACAGAATATTATATTGAAGAAGAGATAATCAGTCTTGTTGAGACACCAGAAAACCTTGATGTTCCTCCTTCAGATCAAATCATTATGTTAGCTGATACAAGTAGTAGCTTGAACCAGAAACTCAAAGTGGAAGACAAATCTGATAGTGATTCTGTTCCTTCTGAAAGTGAAAAAGATCAAGTTGCAAAATAGCAAGCTATCAACATTTTGAATGACCCAGTAAGAAGGGAGCCTTCTTCAAGAATAAAAAAGAATCATACTCTTGTTGAGCGGACTTGATGAACCTATGGTAACTCGAAAACGATTTGCTAATATAGTAAGATTTAATTGCTTTACTTCTTTGATTGAGCCTAAAAATCCAAAGGAAGCTTTGTTAGATGAATTTTAGGTCAAAGCTATGCAAGAAGAATTGAAAGAATTTGAGCGAAACAAGGTATGGACTCTTGTTTATAGACCTAATCATACTAATGTTTTAAGTACTAAATGGATTTTTAAGAGCAAAACTGATGAATTTGGTAACATTGTGAGAAATAAGGCTAGATTGGTAGCACATGGATATACACAAATGTAAGGAATTGATTTTGATGAGACTTTTGCCCCTATTGCTAGATTAGAGTCTATAAGATTGCTTCTTGCTATATCCTGTTTATTAGGCTTTAAATTGTATCAAATGGATGTCAAATGTGCTTTCTTGAATGGCATTTTGAAAGAAGAAGCCTATGTTGAGCAACCTAAAGGTTTTATTGATCCTCATTTTCTTGACCATGTGTATAAGTTGAAGAAAGCTTTATATGGTCTTAAACAAGCTCCTCGGTCTTGGTATGAAAGATTGACTAAATTTTTGCTTGAAAAAGGCTATAAGCGAGGGGGAGTAGACAGAACTCAATTTATTAAGCACTTTAATCCAGGGATTTTAGTTGTTCAAATCTATATTGATGATATAGTTTTTGGTTCTACTTCTTCTAATCATGTGCAAGATTTTGTAAGTCAAATGACAAAAGAGTTTGAGATAAGCATGGTGGGAGAATTGACTTACTTCTGAGGCTTACAAGTGAAACAAATGGAGAATGGAATTTTTGTCAATCAAAGTAAGTATGCCAAGAATTTAGTTAAGATGTTTAGTTTAGATTCAGCAAAACACATGAAAACTCTCATGGGTACTAATACCAAGTTAACTATTGATGATACTGGTTCTAGTGTTGATCCTAGTCTTTACAAAAGCATGATTGGTAGTTTACTTTATTTGACAGTAAGTAGACCTGATATATATTTCAGTGTTGGTGTATATGCTAGGTACCAAGCAAATCCAAAGGAGTCACACTTAGTAGCTGTTAAACGAATCATTCGTTTTGTCAAGGGAATAGTCAATGATGGTATTTGGTATACTAATGACACTAATTCAAGTCTTGCAGGATTTAGTGATGCAGATTGGGCTGGCAATGCTGATGATAGAAAAAGCACCACATGAGGATGTTTTTATCTTGGAAACAACTTAGTGTCGTGGCATAGCAAGAAACAAAATTCAATTTCTCTCTCCACGACAAAAGCTGAATATATTGCAGCTGGAAGTTGTTGCACTCAATTACTTTGGATGAAGCAAATGCTTGCAAATTACAGTATGTTTTAGGATACTTTGACTATGTTTTGTGATAACACTAGTGCTATCAATATTTCTAAAAATCCTGTTCAACATTCTAGGACTAAGCATATTGATATTCGCCATCATTTTATTAGAGATTTAGTAGAAAACAAGATTGTGTCCTTAGAATACATTGATACTGAAAAATAGCTTGCAGATATCTTTACAAAAGCCCTAAATTCCAAATGATTTGATTCCTTACGGAAAGCTTTGGGTTTGTGTTCTATGTAATTCAAAATATTTTTGCATTTAGATTTGTGTGTTCTATGTAAATCAAAATATTTTTGTATTTAGATTTAAGTTATGCATTTATGCATTAGATATAGGGCATGCATTTATATGTTTTTAAATTTTTAAAGTTTGTTTTGTGCTTCATTGATAAATCTTGGATTAATAAATGACAAGCAATTTTTTATGTTTTTAAAGACTTGAAAGCCTTGAATAAGTTTTGATTAGGGTTATTTGACCTTCTTTTCAAAAGCACATGAATGTCAATTCAGTCTTTACTTTTACTCAAGGTTTTGATATTGACATGGTTTTTGTTGAGAATATTTAACTTGAGTTATGACTGTTTGCCCTAATTCTTATCTTGTTGTAAGACCACAAATATATACATGCACTATGGTCAGAAATAGCTACTTATAACTCTTAAGAGTGAAGCTATTCTTGAGTAATCAGAGACTGCGTATCGCAAATATGACAGAGGAAGAACTACCATGAGAAGAAGGCTATCTTAAGAAGTAGAGTGAAAGCTCTTGACCATAGATATTTTTCTATTATCAACAAAGCTTATGCTATACTACCAAAAAAGAAAAAGGGTCTGTCAAAATCAAAATGGTCAAATTTAGAGATAAAGATGATAAGGTTAGTTTGACCAATTCTATGTTTTATATTTGAGACTTTGATTATGAATATTGATGAATTTTTAGGAAAAAGGTCTCGATTGAATTGCTTGCACACACACACACAAGCTTAAATGTCTCTAATCTTTACTTATTTGAGGAAATTAGAGTCTTTATTTCATGACTTCGTGCTTGTTGTGTAAAATTCCTTGATAAATTGATTTTTCCTGGTTTACGTTTCTTATTCATGCATAAAAAATTCATCTTTACATGTGCAAATTTTTCATAATGCATGAGCATTATCATATTTTTAAATATTGATTTGATTTTAGGTTTAAGAGTTACATTTGTTTGCGGCAAAATCCAAATTTTTAATTTTTAAAGTGCAGAAAAATTTTTTGCTCGTCATAAGTGAACAAGTTGTATTCTTTGGTCATAACTTTGTCTACAGAACTCTAAATTCAGTTCTGTAAAATTCTAAATACAGCTGATTTAATAAGCTTTTCAATGGTATATGGGTTGCATTCTAATTCCGTTCCAATTGTTCCCAATTTCATTTCAAAGTTCATGCATCTGCACTATGTCACTGTTTTGAACATTATCATGCATCTCATTTCATGTGTGCATTTTTCTTCATATTACTGACCTTAGGAGATTTAGGTTTAATGTTGGCTTCAATTGGAAACAAATCCTTTCCCTTACCTTATGAACGTAGGATTTTTACTCATTGCACTTGGCTGATTCAGCTATATAAAGTAGCCTCTAGGATCATTATTTATCACTTTGTTTTCTTGGCTTCTTCCTCATATTTTCGGCTGTTCCAAAGTTGTTTTTCCTCTTCTTAGTGAGTTTACTTCAATGGCCCTTTGCCACTCTAAGCTTATGAAAGGTTAGAGCTCTCATGCTCACACTCCTTCTATGCATCATCATACCTCTCCTCCTTATCTTTGTTCTGGCTATGGCCGTCCTCATGAGATTCATGTCCTTGATAATGATGAGGATTTTGGTCGAGTCCCAGTGAAGGTAGTTTTCATTTTTGCCCTTCCACCTCTGCTCTTAGGACGTCCGCCACTGCTACAACCCGTCTTAGTCCCATTCGTGATCTTCTTGCCTCTATTGCAGCGGACCTTGTTCATCTTGAGGCTGTCCTTTTAAAGCACGGTCACAATCTTACTGCTCTCAAGTCTCGTTTTGACCGTTTGCATGCTATGCTTTTCACTTTTGCAACCTTTTGGCAAAAGAGGGGGAGTTTTAAATGTCTTCAATTCTTAAGTTTAGGGGGTATTTTTAAATTCTTACGGGGTGACTAATAAATTAAGGGGAGGTTTATTGTTATAAGCTAGTTCTTAGGGGGAGTTTATTTTTTCTTAATTGGATCTTGTTTTTGTGCTCAATGTTGCAATTTATTGATCAATAAAATAGGTATTTTATTTTAATTCTTGCCTTGATTTATTTGATGAACTAACATGCTAATTGCCAATTATTTTGGTTAGTTCTTTGTTGTTATTTGTGCTTATTTCAGATTTTTGTTTTATCACCAAGTTTTTATTGAAGACTCGTGTAAGATTGCTTTTGCCATAAGGATGCCAAAGGGGGAGATTGTTAGGTCCATTATTTATAGAATTGGCATCTTATGGCAAGTTTAGTTAAATTGAAATTTTATTTATTGCATATCTTGTAAATAGGGATTAATTTATTAATTCCCTAATTTAGTGAGATTCCGTTTTATTAGGAATATTTTGTTTACTAGTTTAATTAGGTGTCTAATTTAGAAAGTCAATTAATCGTGAGATTCTATAATTGGCGTGTGGGATTTATTTAGAGCAGAAGTTGGTTTAAACAGGAAATTTATTAATGCTCTAGACATTCCTTGGGAGACAAGCAAGACAAGAATAACTTCAAACAGAAAATTTATTAATGCTCTAGATATTCCTTGGGAGACTCTAGATATTCCTTGGGAGACAAATAAGGCAAGAATATCAGATTTATTCCTATTTAGGTTCATAGGAATTATAAGAGGAAAGAATTTCTTATTTGGAAAGAATCTAAGTCTTTTAAGACTTGCTATTTTTGTGAAACACTGTGCCTATAGAAAGAGAGGTGATTCACGATTAAAGGGTTACGCATAATATAGAGCATAAAGTAGAGAAGCATCAAGTTGTGTGATTTATATTGTCTTCTATATTCAAGTCTTGTAACGAGACTATTTTTATTTATCTCTGCGGAGAATCTATGTGAATTTTGGATCACTAGACATTGAAGAATTGAAGAATCGCTATTGATCAATTTGTGAAGTGCCTTGAGGATCATGGATCCAGAGGGGTAGCGGTTATTCAAGAGAAGCAGATTCAGTCTAAGGTTGAGTAAGTTGTATGGTGATAAACTGTAAGTGAGAGTCTTAAGTTTGGTAAATCCATAGGTTGTAACATCTCAACTTAGTGAATTGCTTTTCATCTAGGCATGGCCTCGTGGATGTAGGATTGATTAATCCGAACCACGTAAAAATTTCCGTGTCTTTTAATTTCTGTAATTTATCGTTTTTGGCAAAATTAATATTTTTGATGTGGATGAACAATAACATGTGAATAGTGACACACGAACAGTACTCGTGAACTCGTGAACAGTAACTGTGAACAGTATTTTTCAAAAATTAATTTAGTTTAATTAATTTTGTGTTTTTAATATAATAAGGATAATTATAGTGGAGATTTTTTTAGGCTTTACTTTATTAAAAAATTTAATTAATTAATTAATTTTAAGATTTTAACATTGCCTACATCTATTTAAAATAGATCTAAATTCCTAACAATTTTGTCCAGATGACTTCCAAATAAGCTGATGAATGATGATCTAGGAAAGGGACGCTATAAAATATATACTTCTGAATGCGGTCTCTTTAGTTTAACTAAGGTATTATTTGGTATTGTGGTATTGTAACTTTTAAGTTGCAGTAAAAATTATAAAATAAAAGTTAATAATGTACTGTAAACATAACTTTTAAATAATAATTTTGACAAAAATAATAAAGATATTATAATTTTTTCAACATAAAAGCTGTTGATCAAATCAACTTACCTTCCAAATTACCGTAGTTAATGTTTACCAAATATTTTAGTATTGTAATTTTTAAGCTACAGCTAGCCAACCTCAATAGCAAACAGGGTCGCTCAACCTCAACATCAAACATGAACTAATTTATTCTCCAATTTTATATTACGTAATCTGTTACTTTGAAACTGAGGCTATTGAGGCTTACGGCTTACTTATAATTATTCAAGTTTCTGAGATTAGGTTTCTAATTAAGACCCACAACATGCTATGGGCTTTGTATTAAAAATCTCACATGATATAATTTGCACAAAATATTATCTAATGTTAATACAAAAATTATCTTGTAATGATTTTTTTTTCTTTAATAATTTCATGTAAACATCATTACTCAACTACTATCGATGGGTTAGTTAATGGTTGGCAAACACCATATTTTATTCTCTAATGATGGCTGGGGATGCTCTTTGTCATTACCTATTTGCAAAGGAGAATAATCGTCCGAAGGACGGTAACTGCTGTACATTTTTTATTTTGATTTTGTTATTGTTTGTTATCTCGCTCTTTATTTCTCACCGTATCCAATAATTTCTGCACACAACATAGTTAGTTCACTTACAGCATTGGATTCGCAATTTCACTTTGTAATAAAATTAAAAAATATACATTTTCTTTATGATTTTTATGTTTTGAAATGGGTCGAAAATTTTATAATTCAAATAAATCAGATAATGCACCAGCACCATCCTTAAAGAGAAGGGTCTCCAATTTAATATAAAAAGTACTCCTGGCCGCTTTAATAAAAGCAGGACGTAGAATTAACTGTCACAAGAACACAGTGCTGTATTTAGTTTTAAAGTGATGTTTGCCAAGGCGTGTTCTGATTTAAGATCTAATAATGACTTGAAGTATTACGAGCTTTCAAAGATTTTGTTCTATGCGTCTATTAACGAATAAGTCATGTTTGATGTGAATAAATAAAAGAACAGAAAAAGTGAGAAAAAAGGAGGGAAAAGAAAGAAATGAATATTATGTCAAACCAAATAATAAAATTGAAATCCACTCTCTTCGACAACACGAGAGGAAGTATTGTGTGATCCTTGGTGACGTTGATAGAACCAATTAATTGTCTCGCTTCGAGTGCACGGTGGTCAACTTGCAAGTGCTTGGCCGCGTAACTTGATCAATTTCTTAATATGAATTCAGTAAAGTCTAGAGACAGTAAGTATCGGCTATTGAACACTATTAACATAAGAAGATCCTTAGCTACGACTGTCCGAAGAAAGGCTTTAATCATTCAAATTAAGCTATGTACGTATTGCAGTGGCCACTTTTATAGGGCTATTGGGAAGTGACCTATGTATAAGATTCTTTTATTGCTTCTTGTTTAATTGTTGTTGTTTTCATATTGTCCTATGAGTATGACCGAATAGTTGGTTCTAACTTTTAAAGTTTTTTTTAGCTGGCCTTGGTGTGAAATAATGACTAAAAAATTTAATATAGACTTGACCTATTCTTATCATTTAATGTTTCTTTTACCATATTCGTATTAATTGAATTAATGTCCGAAGCATTTTATGTATCCCATTCTCCACGATCTTAAAGAGTTGTACAGCAGGGCATGGACTTACTCATTGACCTCGGAAATGACTCGACAAATGAAGACCACAAATTAAAATTAAAGGGGAGTCAAAGAAAAACAAAAAGACATCATTAATCTACCGACGCATAAATTAGAGAGGCTCCCACCCAGTATCCACCCACCCATCACCCACTATATATATATATATGCGTTAGGGTTAATTTGTAAACACAGCTTAATTAATTCTCAGGATTTGTGTGAGTGAGAGACGATGGGAATAATTATAAGGTGGTCATTGGCATTCTTGATGTTGATGACGATGATGGATGGTAGAGTGAAAAGGGTGAGTGGGGAGAGATTGACCCCGAGTCAGTGCAATGAAGAGAGGCGGCTGGGGGTAAATGCATGCAAGCCAATCGTATATGGGCAGCCTCCATCGCCATCGTGCTGTGAGCGCGTTCGGGTTAGCCATATTGAATGCGTCTGCCCTGCTATCACCCCCAAGTTGGCCGCTCTTATTAATGTCAACCGTGTCATTCGCCTCATCGAAGGCTGCGGAAGGAGAGTTCCCCGTCACTTCAAGTGTGGGAGTAAGCTACTACGATATTTACAAACACTCCTTCTTCACACATTCTCACACACACACGGAGTTACTCTTTCATCATCATCTTTGTTAAAATGAAATATAATTACCTTCGTCTTCATTGACATCAATTTAATTTTTATTTTTATTTTTTCAGGTATCACAACTCCCTGACTTATCCCCTAGTTAATAATATATATATATATATATATATATATATATATATATATATATATATGGAGATGGTTGGAGTAATTAATAAAACGCTGGAATTACTTTTAGTGCTCAAGCTTTATATATATTTTATTTCTCTGGTGTAATGGTGACTCTATTTATGTATTATCTTCATCAAATTAAGCGTTTCTCCTATTGCTTTTCAATTGATTTTTGTTGTCTTCAGCAATTGATCCTTAATTTTCTTGCATAGTTAATATAACTACTGTTGAGTTCTCTCAGACGTTATTGGCTTGTTGCTGTGTATATAGAGCTGCTATTAAACAATCGGAAACATTTGCTCTGTTCTTTTCTTCTCTATATATTGTTTCCAACTAATAATAAGAAACGCTATGAATATATATTACTGGTTGGCAAACACCATATTTTATTCTCTAATGATGGCTCGGGAGGCTATTTGTCATTACCTATTTGCAAAGAGAATAATTGTCCGAAGTTCTCAAAAAAAAAGAGTCAGAAGGACAGTAACTGCTGTACATTTTTTATTTTGATTTTGTTATTGTTTGTTATCTCGCTCTTTATTTCTCACCGTATCCAATAATTTCTACACACAACATAGTTAGTTAGCTTACAGCATTGGATTCGCAATTTCACTTTGTAATAAAGTTAAAAACTATACATTTTCTTTATGATTTTTATGTTTTGAAATGGGTTGAAAATTTTATAATTCAAATAAATCAGATAACGCACCTTCCATAAAGAGAAGGGTCTCTAATAAAAAAACACTCCTGGCCTCTTTAATACAAGCAGGACGTAGAATTAAATGTGCCACAAGAACACAGCACTGTATTGAGTTTTAAAGTGATATGTTTGCAAAGGCGTGTTCTGAATTAAGATTTAATAGTGACTTGAAGTATTACGAGCTTTCAAAGATTTTGTTCTATGTGTCTATTAACGGGAAAAGCTTATCTTACATTAGCTGTAAGTTACAATTATAAAACTTTTAAATCATTTGAAAAGATAATAATTATAAAAAAAGTCAATAAGTTTTAAAGTTTTATTTTAAACCCCTGGCTGGTTGCAACCAGCAACGCTGTTACACTTCAATTTTCTTAAAGTTTTTCATTTATATTTATAGCAAATTTAGTACTAAGTTGCTCAACAATTTTTTCTATTTTATTTAATTGAATCTCTAACTTGTTTAAACTTATATCCATTGAGTTTTTATTCATTATATTAATGATCTCTTGTTTTAATACATCATTATCTTCAATGTTGAAGCCTTTTATTAATTGTTTAACTTTATTAATTAATTCCTTACTCATTAGATCTCGTAAGTTTTTATTTTATTTTAAATTTTCTTCAAATGAAATTATTAATTTTTAATATTTCGTTTGCACTTTCTAAATCATTTGTAAATAAATTTGTGTTTCCTAAATCATTTATTTTATTTTATATTTTCTTCAATGAAATTATTAATTTTTAATATTTCGTTTGCACTTTCTAAATCATTTGTAGATAAATTTGGGTTTCCTAAATCATTTTTTTATTTTATATTTTCTTCAATGAAATTATTAATTTCTAATATTTTGTTTGCACTTTCTAAATCATTTATAGATAAATTTGGGTTTCCTAATTTATTTAATAAATATAGTAAAATCCAATTAATTGATTATTTCCCTACATGTCTGAATCATTGATCAGATCAAAGGGTTGAAATATTCCATAGAAAAAATCCTCTCTGCCTATAGCTAGAAGGTGGTAACTTATTATTTTCTAAGTTTTTGTGAAACTATTAGAGGTTATGGTAATTTATTCATTGTACTATCTCTCTAATAATTAATTAGATTCGTAAGATATTTATGACATATATTATCTCTTATAATTCAAAATGCTGAATTTAGATTATAAAATATATGTGAACGCATTGATGATATGTACTTAGGAGTTTGTTGGTTAATCGGTCACATTTTATTTATGAAGTGGGTTGAATTGATGTTAGTTTGGATGCAGCAAAATAATTCTATTAGGTCTAACATACTTATTCCACACACACACACACACACACACACACACACACATACATACATATACATACATACATGTTAGAAGGAAAATTTGGGCTATCTCTCATGAGAGACAAGAAATTATAAATGTAAGTGTAAATTTATTTTCAGAATTTCTATATCTTTATGAATATGATAATCCTTTAGATTTTTATAAGAATATAGTAAAACTTTACAAAATTTTAAAAATAGATGTAAAACATATGGACAATAAAATCATCTTGTTAATAGTTATACAAAATTGATGAGGACTTGTTTAAAAAAATAAGTAAATATGTGGTCAAAAATAAAATTTTTTGTAAATTGCTATTACACCTGTACCTGATTTTACGTTAAAATTATTTTCATCCGTTGGATTTAAGAAATGTCAAAATCAACCGCCTATATTTATTGGTTGTTTATTACAATGATTGTAGTATAAGCTTTGCCCTATTTAACGAATAAGTCATGTTTGATGTGAATAAATAAAAGAACAGAAGAGGAGAGAAAAAGGAGGGGAGAAGAAATAAATGAGAGGAGAAGAAATGAATATTATGTCAAACTAAATAATAGAATTAAAAAGCGCCCTCTTCGACAACGCGAAACGAAGCATTGTGTGATCCTTAGTGACATTGGTAGAACCAATTAATTGTCTCGCCTGGAGTGCACGGTGGTCAACTTGCAAGTGCTTGGCTGCCTAACTCGACCAATTTCTTGATATGAATTCACTGGCGTGTAGTAACAGTAAGTATCGGCTATTAAACACTATTAACATAAGGAGATCCTTGGCTACGACTGTCCGAAGAACGGCTTTAATGATTCAAATTAAGCTATGTATGTATGTATTGCAGCGGCCACTTTATAATTGAGGTCAATTGAGGTCCGTTACCGGCACCTTGCTGCTAACCCGAATTCCCCAAAACTTGACAAAGTATTAAACCACCTAAGGTCATAACATTAGCATATGCGATTTCGACACGTCTGATGTATCCTGGACTTCTGTGTAATTTTCCAGATTACGAGGAAAATAAACTTACATAAACGCTCATTAGATCGTCCAATAAACATAAATTAACATTACAACTATTAAATCTTAAATAATTGAAACATTTTCCCCTCTCTATTTGATGAACTGAGCGCGGCATTGACCGACTTACATTTATTTCCATAAAATTTATCTTATCTTTCGGGGGTCAAGCTAGCTTTTGTCTTTAAATTTTCCATGAAGGAAAAGCAAACACGCCCAGTCAAGGTCTTCCCATTAAATGAATTGCTTAAATAACACTGCAATGTAACCCCACGACCACCAGAATACTCTTAAATATAATGTAAATTGGATTAATAAGGGCGGTGAGTGTTGATGCAGAAATCTGATCGGGACGGTTGTCACCAGATGTCTACTTCAACACTTAAATTTATTTTTTGTTAGGGACAATACTTGCTCGTGCCTTTTTTTTTTTGAATCAGGA
Source organism: Clausena lansium (assembly GCA_030449835.1). Lineage (NCBI taxonomy): Eukaryota > Viridiplantae > Streptophyta > Magnoliopsida > Sapindales > Rutaceae > Clausena > Clausena lansium. The sequence goes on along the minus strand of JASUUF010000051.1, from coordinate 52,227 downwards.
TTGACATGACTTAAAAGTATTTTACTCCTAAATATAAAAGTATCGTGTTATAATATAATCCGGTGAGTCCGGGGACGATCCATAAGAAAAAGAATTAATTTGTTTATTGTAATTTATCTAAGAAAATAAACTAAATTAAAATATATGAAACTTAATTTGAAATGAAACTATGGACTTAAATTAGTTAGAGCTATGGATCCATTCTTAGTAGTAAATACAATTTAATAAATTCTTTGTATCATATTTCTTTATTTGCCAAAAGATTAATTGTATAAATTATTATTATATTTCCATTAATTTTATTATAGATTAAGTGTTGGAAAATATAGCTTTTAGTAAGCTATATTTAGGCCACATTTTAAGTGGGACTCACTTAACATAAGTGAAAGGTCGTGGAGGTTTCGGAAAGTACTTCGTGAACACTTCGATTCAATAGATTATATGCTCAAAATGATGGTCATGTGAATGAGAAATTGTCTCATAAATATGCACTCTTGACGTTAAAAAAATTAGAAGGAAATAGTCTTTTCTTACATGGGAAAAACAAGTCATTGGATTTGGGCTTATATATGTTTACACACATATGGGTATTCAAGAATACCAAGGATAAAGGTTCTCTTCACGCGCGCCTATGCAGGGGGTGCAAATCATGGACCCAAAATTGGCCCGATTTGGCTAAACTTGTATGCGCCCGCACGTCTCGCGTACATGAATATCGGCCCAAATCACTCGGGTCCATGTGGGCCCAATTTTTACTCCTTTTAATTTTTAATTGTAAAATTATTTTTGCAAACTAGAGTTACGAATTCTTCACTATATAAAGGGCAGTTTTCCATTCGTTTTATAGACACAGAAAAATACATACAGCCGCACACGCACGTCTTGTCGTTCGTTAGAGAGAGAGTTCAAATATTGTTGTGGTTCGCAGGAATTTCGCGTTCGTGCTAATGACGAAATTCGTTCCCGTTGTATCCTGGAAAAAAGAGACCGGTTCATCCTAAAGCATTGAGTAGGCGATCAATCTCTTTTAAGGACACTGCAGTCGCAGTCCTTGGGATTTCGATTATTCGCTGTCTTTCAGTTCCAGAATTGTTGCTGCTACGGTACGTCTATTTTCTATCAGAATTTTTACTTCGCTGATTTCATTTGCTGTTCGCATTTTTGTTCGCTATTCGCGTTTCTGGTAGTGGTATTGTTTGCGTTTCCCGAACTGCTCACTGTTTTTGGTTTGCTCACTATTTTCTGAATTGTTTAAGTTTAAATTATTTATTCAATTCCAATTTTTATTATATTAATCTGTTTTGTACAGATTCGTTATATACCAACTATTCTACAGTATTATGTTTACTGTATTAAAATTATTGTCATCAATAACTGTCATTTCACTACTATATTTTAATAACATTAAGTACTTAATGTGTTAAAATTTAACTTATATACAATAAGTCAAAGTACCATTTTACCATAATTTATATTAGGATATTAAGAATTTATTGTGCCAAACTCCTTTATGTGTCTATAACAAATCAAAATTTTCAAATATAAAATATGAATAATATTAATTAGAAAATAATTTAATTTATATAATTAAAAATAAAATTTGATTAAATCATATTTTCCTAATAAGAGTTTCACCTTACCCTATCTATTATTATTTAGCTAGACATAATTGAAATAAAAACAATATTTGAAATTAAATTAAACATAATTAAAATTAAATTTGAAATAAAACTAAATTAATTTACTAAATATTACAAAGAGAGATGAGAAGAAGAATTTAAGGACAAAGAAGTGAAGAAAGGTGTGTAAAGATGTATTCCCCCCTTCAATTCATACTAGTTCATACTTAATCCACACCACACACTAAACAAAGCGAATTAAATCATGACCTTACATCTGTCCCAGTATCCAAACACAATCCTAATCCAATTCTCCCAAGCATATCCACTCACAATTACCACACCAAACATGGTAAAAACTTATAATTTTATAATTACCACACTTAACATGGTAAAAACTTATAATTTTTCAACAAAAGTCGTAAATCCTCTTCAACAATGATCTAACTTTTTGGACCTCTAGAATCCATCCAATAATTTATTTGGAGCCTCGAACTGTGTGAAATTATTATTTTTACCTAATAATTACAAAAAAATATACAAAACAAATATTTAAAAACATAATAAGAATTTTACAATATATTACATAATTACAAATACAAATTATAGTATAAGTACAAAGTAACATTTTTATCCCTCAGTAAATATACAATTTTTAACTTTAAACAGGGATTAACGACCACGAACACTTTTCTCCAAATCTACCTGCACTAATAGAAAACGGTTAGAGGGTGCTAGATGTTTTTTTCGACAAAAATTCTCCCACGCTCAAGTTAGTTTTCGAGCTTTCTTATGGAAAAACTTATGCCACAGCTCTCGTGGCTTCAATTTATTGCTTCCTTCCAAATAAAAGACTTTTTCGTTTGACTTTAAAGAAAAATAAACTCAAAGAATAAGTTTCTAGAGACAAAAAGACAGAGTTTCCCCTTATCAAAAGTGTACTTACCTCATTTTGGATTTTTCTAGGGTTTCTATAGATAACCGAAAATGCTGCCTTACATTCGATACGTGGATGTTACTGGGTTGGTTGAACATGCCGTTTTGGGTAATGGGAGAGTGCGTCAATTGCGAGACAATTGAGGACGTGATAACTGTCTGTGAGTGGGTATCGTGCCAAGGTTTTCAAGAAGGGAACCTGTTGATCGGCCTTTGACCCAGTCTTTAGCGGACTTGGTTTAGCCTCTGCTCGAGGTACCTTAGTTTGTCACATTTGTATGACCAGCATTCCAAATCGAGCATGACTTGGTTTGGTCGAACATATATATCTGATCGCGTTGCTTTTACCCCCTAAACACCAGTCCCCTAGTTTTTAGTGTCATGAGTGAAGTGAAGTAAGACTAAAAACTAAAAGATGTGTTCCAGTTTTTAACGATCAGATACTAGTGGTTTACCAATATCTGCAAGATCATAAATGTGCTCAAAAGTTATCGAGCTGGTTTGGTCGTTTATGGGCCTAAGAAGTTTTGACCAGAAACATATGGTCTTATTTTCCAACTACCACCACTAATCTGACTCCCCATCACCTCACATTAAATGCGAGTGATGTGGCATATTTTTAACGAAGCGTTCGAATTTCGAAATGGTGGTTCTTGGGTTCTTAAGACGCGTCTCTTCAGTTGACGTGCCCATTATCCGAAACATCTTTCTGTCTCTTAAAATCCCTAATCCCCTTCTTTTTCTTCCTTTATTTTCTCACTTTCCAAAATCCAGATAATTTCGTTTTTATCTTCTCTCTCAAAAAGCAAGAAACCTCATTCTCGTCGTCGTTATAGTGATTCCTATCCCTTTAGATCCAAATAGTCCCAGGTACTCCCTCTGAACTAATCTTTAGTTGTTGTTTGTCAAATTTTGCACAGTTATTATTGTTGTTTAGATTCCTGATTTTTTCATTTATGCAATGTCTAAGGGGAAGGAAAAGGTAGTGGAGGTTGATAGTGAGGATGAATTAGATTTTTTGGCTAGTATGCTCAAAGAGCCTGTTTTTAATCCCCAAATTCCCATAGAGAAGTAGGCTAATCTAGTGTTAGAGAAAACTCTAGGAAGTTGACACTTATGGCTTCTTCCTCGTTTAGTGAAAGTAAATCGAATGAGGACAATGGCGAAGAGGATTCGAGTTCTACTCGAACTCCCAGTACGGATGAAAAGGGGAATATTGATAAGGAAAGTAGTAGTAAGGAGGATGTTTATAAGGAGATTCGGCCAGGTAAAAAGAAGAAGATCAGCCATAGGACTGAGGCCAAATCTTATCCTATTGAGTTCATGGAGTGTGAGACCACACAGAAAGAATTAGACTGGCTTAGAAAGGTACATAATATTTTGGAAGATATTCATTTTAGAATTCCCAACAAGGCAGATATCCCTAGTTGTCCTCCATGTTGGTATGTAACTCTGCACTTAGGATATTTTAAATTGGGTTTTAAGCTGCCTCTTCAACCCTATTTAGTGAAGATCTTGAGTGGAATAAATTTGGCTCCTGGTCAACTTAACTTGAACAATTGGAGGGTGTTTTCTGGTCTATTCGTATTATACCATAGATATGTACACATCGTACCCACTCTTAAGGAGATAAAGTATTTATACCAGTTGAGGAGCAGCCTAAAGGACGTGGGCTGGTACTACTTTATGTTTTGCTCTAAGAAGAGGAAGCCCATTACAGAGTTGCTGACTTTATGTAAGGGCTGGAAGTGTTAGTTCTTCTTTGTTGGGGAAAATTAGGGTTAACTGACCCCAACACCTAATGGGGATGTCTATGTTCATTCTCGCTTTTGCACCTCAAGTTGCTTATTGTTCTTAAAGTTTTGTAATTGAGCACATTAACTTATTTCTTCCTCATCTTTTTCTTTCTTATTTCAAAATCTTGAACTGTTGCTTATAAGATCAAGGAGAGGCTTCAGCTGCGGGTGGAAACTACTTTGGTCAACAATTGCTCGTGTAAGGATCTTTTGTCTATTACTAGCCTTGTTCAGTCTCATTTGGTGGAAGCAGCGACCAATATGGAGGGTAGAATTGTTAATACAATGAATAAGAAATGAGCTTGCCCTGCGGGGGGCTCGAGCAGCGTTTCTACTCCTCTAAAAAAGCCTCAAGTTACTCGGACAACCCTCCCCCACCATTTTTTCCTCCTCCGTCTCTTCCTGCTCTTCCTTAGATGGATGCTAAAGGTGCGAGCAGGGTACAGGGAGCAAAGAATTCAGGGAGTTCTCCTCCAGTGACTGATCTGGTAGTACGTTCCGAACAGCAGGATTAACTAGATTTTCTAACACCTTACTAAAGGGAGTATGCTAGAGTAATGCAGAATAGCTACATGGAGGGCCTCGAGGGCCACACCTTACGAGAGTTAGTAAATACTCTCCAAGTTACTGCCTTTCAGCTGTCGACTGGATTGACATATTAAAAAGCCAGAGCTACTAGGTACGACAAGAACAAGCTGGCTTAAATCCAATCCTTGAAAAAGAGGGTAGAGAAGGAAAAGACAATAGAGGAGCAGTTAACTAAGCTTTGACATGAAGTCACTGATCTCGAAAAGAAACTTGCTTTGTCTGACTCTAAGGTCACCCAACTTGAGAAAGAATTGTCTGGTGTGAGAGTGGAGCTGGAAAACACCAGAAATGAGTTGGCTACTCAGAAGTCCTCTCTCGAGCAACAGCTAGAATCTTCTCAGTCACAGATTTCCAAGCTTCACGGCCAAGTTGAGGCCTTGAAGAAACAAGCTGATTAGGAGTACAGTTCTAGGTTGGCTTTTAGCTACAGGTGCATTATGGCTGTCCTTACAAAGAAATACCCAAAGCTGGACATGACCAAGCTGGAGGATGGTGTGAATAAGTATATGGAAGAATTAGACTAGGAAGCTGAAGGGGATGATGAGCCTCCTCAGAGGATTGAAGCGACTACTCACTCTACTGCTGCTACTAACCCCCCATCAACAAATCAAGTAGGTCCTTCATCGACAGATCAAGTGAATCCTCCTCCAACAGACCAAGTGAATCCTTTTTTACAGGATCATGAATGACATAAACGTATAAAACCATCATCTGTAGACCTTGCTTTGCCTTTGGTTGTTTTCCTTTGATATTAATAAAACTTACGTTTTAGTTGTCTTTGGATATTTGTTTGGCTTTCAATGTATGTATTCTCGGCTTTCAATGTATGTATTGTATGTTCGTCTTTTCATGTCTATTATCTGCTTGACTTCATCCGCTCGAGCAAGCTTGGCAAACATTGACTTTTGTCGCGCTTTGAATAGACTTTGAGACTTCAAGGTCTTTTATTTGCCTTAGAATTATTTTTTAAATCTAATTTGCCTACTCCGCTTTTTCTATTCAAGTAGGATTAGGCAAACTTTGTCTTTTGCTCGCCTCAAGTAGGCTTTGAGACTTCAAAGTCTTTCATTTGCCTTGAAAATATTTTTAAATCTAATTTGTATGCTCGGACTTTTCTGCTGGGACAGGATTAGGCAAACTTTGACTTTTGTCTTACCTCGATTAGGGTTTGAGACTTCAAAGTCTTTTATTTGCCTTGGAAATATTTTTAAATCTAATTTGTGTGCTCGAACTTTTCTGGTCGGGCAGGATTAGGCAAACTTTGACTTTTGTCTCGTCTCGAGTTGGCTTTGACACTTTTAATCTTGTGCTTCCCTTAGAATATTTTTAAACTACAAAAAAACTGAGAATATGAACTTCATGCATACATTTCATTCATGGCCAACAAATTACATGCTATAATCTCACAAAGCAATGAATTATTAACGAAAATGACAAGATTTTTTACAATAGGGCTTACTGGAAATATTTCTTCACATGTTCAGCGTTCCAAGATCTTTTAACTTCTCGTCTATCTGCGTAAGCTAGCTTGTATACTTTTGGACCAACTGCTCGCAAGACTCTGTACAGGCCTTCCAAATTAGGACCGAACATTCCCTGGTTTGGATCTTTTATGCTCTAAGTTACTCTTCTAATCACCAATCTCTGCTTTTGAACTATCATACCCGCATATTCTGGTTATAGTAACAAGCAACTCTCCACTGATACTCGACTGCTCTTCTTAAGGCTACCTCCCTCTTTTCAGCTAACAGATCCAAGGTAAGATACATCTACTCATCGTTTTGCTCTTCATAAAAATGTTTTGTTCGGTGTGTGCCCATTTCAATCTCCACAAGGGATAACAGCCTTATGACCAAAACAGGGTTTTGCCGGCGGCGGTCTTGTGTGTGATTCTATAATCCCACAGTACACTAGATAGTTCATCTACACATGCCCCTTTTTTCTCACCTAGTCGCGTCTTCAAAAGCTTTTTTATAACCTTATTAGTTGTCTCTACCTGCCCATTCTCCTTCAGATGAGCTGGTGAGCAGAATCTCAACTCTATGCCTAAGTTCTTACAAAACTTCTTGAAGTTATGGTTGTCGAACTGCCTTTCATTGTCTATTATTAGTGCGTAGGGGATCCCATAGCTGCATATTTCATGAAGTAATCAATTGCTACAACTGCGTGGGTTATTGTTCCTCATCCCTTTGGCAAAGGCTCGATCAGATCAATTCCCCATTGTACAAAAGGCCATGGTGAGGACATGGTGGTCAACTGCTCTGGTGGTTGTGCAGGGAAGTTGGTGAAGCTCTGGCAACTCCTGCAGCTCCTGGTTTTCTCCTATGCATCCTGATGCAACATTGGCTAAAAGTATCCTTGCCTTAAAGCTTTGAAAGCCAACGATTGTGCTCCTGAATGGTTCCCGTAAATCCCCTCACGTATCTCCCTCAGCACATAATCCGTTTCTTCATCGTCCAAACATCATAAGAGGGGTGATTATTGTTAAAAATTGTATGTTTATCTAGGGATTAAATGTTATTTTGTGCTTATGTTATAATTTATATTTGTAATTATGTAATATGTTATGACTTTCTAATAATGATTTTAAATATTTGATATTATGTATTTTTGTGTGTACATAAAGGGTCATATATAGTATTCATGTATACAGTACTATTCACATATACGGGACTGTTTGCGTATACGACACCGTTCATGTATATAGTATCTTGACGTGGTATTGACTGATGATGTGGCAGCATACTATTGGATGAAAAAGAATGAGCTTACAATAGATATGAGTGCACTAGATAGTTGTCAACTTTGACCAAATCTCAACCGTTCATAATTCAATGGCTACGATCGTGCCTCGTGGCCATGGTTGGTGAGTTGGGTTGGAAGATCCGAACATTTATTTTTGGGTTGACCCGATCCGCCCATTAACCCGTCAAATCTCAACCGTTCTTTGACCAAATTAGACGCTTCAAATGATGCCATGGGTCATGTTGACTTTTGAAGTTTGACCAGCCTTCAGATCTTGATCTAGTGGTTGTGTGGAGTGCATACATAAAGCTTATGATGGACCGTAAAGCACTGGATTATGAATGAATTTTCCTATAAATATAGCCTCATTTTCATATATTGGGAGATCCCTTCTTCTCTAAATTTTCTCCTAAATTCTCTGTAATTTATATTTATAAAATTTCAGTTGTGTTTTTAATATTTTTCATAATTATTTTCATAAATAAATTTAGTTTTATTTCCAATTTTAGTTGCTTTTATTTCTTTTAATTATGTATAATTTAGTTTTAATAATTACTTTTATTTCAATTATGTCTAGCTAAATAATTATAGTTAGGGTAAGGTGAAACTCTTAGAAAATAAATATGATTTAATCAAATTCTATTTTTAATTATATTAATTAAATTATTTTCTATTTAATTCTACCCATATTTTATATTTTGAAATTTTGATTTATTGTAGACAAATAATGGAGTTTGGCACAATAAATTCTTAATATCTTAGTATAAATTATGGTAAAATTGTATTTTATCTTATTATAGACAAATTCAATTTTGGCACATTAAATACTTAATCTATGATAAAATTAATTAGAAAATAATGATAATTTATATAATTAATCCTTTGAGCAAATAAAAATATAATAAAAAGAATTTGTTAAATTGTATTTACTACTAAGAGTGGATCCATAGCCCTAATTAATTTATTCCATAGTTTCACTTAAAATTAATTTACATATATTTTAATTTTCTTTTCTTTTCTTGGATTAATTAAAATAAACACTTTAAATCATTTCCCTGTGGATCGACCTCGGACTCACCGGGTTATATTATAACAAGACACTCTTATACTTGGGAGTAATACACTTTTGAGTCGTGTCAAGGGGTAGGGTGTATCCTCATCGGTATAATACACCATCGAAAAACGTGTATCTAACTGCTTGGCATCTCAGCTTCCTTGCCTGCTTCTTATCTTTCAGAACCACCCCACCTCGGATATAAGAGATAATCGGATCCATCCACGAGCTCCTTGCATCAACGTTCATCACATCTGCTTCTTGCTCAATACTTGAGCTAGTTTTGATTTCCACCGACCCGAATTTTGGCATTTTCACATCTGATGTTGCTGCCATCCTTGCAAAAATGTCTGCTCGATAATTTTCAATTTGTGACATCTGCTTGACCTCTACTGCTCGAAACACCTTCATCAGCTATTTCACATTCCTTAGATATGACTCAATCTTCTCTGATTTTGCTTGAAAACTCTCATTAAGGTGGTTGGCTACGAGCTGGGAATATGTTCGAATCTTCACTCTTTCTGCGCGTACTGCTGATGCCAGCCTCAATCCTATGATAAAGGCTTCATATTCAGCTTTGTTATTTGTTACTTCAAACTCAAACCTCAATGCGTATGAAACTTTCACTCCATCTGGGCCAACCAAAATCACTCATGCTCCTACTCCTTGATCCCCACATGATCTATCCACTGCTGTCATCCACACCCCCTTGTCGTTTTCTTCATCTACTCTTTGGTCACTAATAGCTTTCCTACTTGGTTCTGTGCACTCAGCTACAAAGTTTGCCAGCTCCTGCGCTTTGATTTCTGTTCGTGGTTGATAACTTATGTCAAATTCTCTTAGCTCTACGGACCATTTTACTAAGCGACTAGAAGTTTTCGGCTTTTGTAATGTCTGACGGAGAGGTTGGTCGGTCACCACGACTATTGGATGTCCTTGAAAGTAAGGCCTCAACTCTCGAGCTGTCGTGACTAGCGCTTGTGGCCTATTGGGATACTACCAAGTATAAGTACAGCACATTACCTACTCGTGGTGTGGACAGCAGCGGGGCTTTGAGTAAATACTCCTTCAATTTCTAAAATGCCTCCTCACACTCAGTAGTCCATTCTGTCTTTTTTTTTCTTTCCTCAAGACTTGGAAGAAGACGTGGCATTTATCCGTTGTAATTGAAATGAACCAGTTTAGAGCTGCCAACCTACCCATAAGTCTCTATAGCTCTTTTAGGGTGCGACGAGATTTCATCTTGACAATTGGCCTGATCTTCTCGGGGTTCACTTCTATCCTCCTGTAGCTCACCACGAATCCCAAAAATTTCCTCGAACTCACTCCAAATACACATTTCTCGGGATTGAGCTTTATCATGTACTTCTTCAGTAGCTCAAAGGTTTCCTCGAGGTGTTACACGTGCTCTTTAAGATTCTTTGACTTGGTAATCCTATCACTGATAACTCTATAAAATTAGAGTTATCATAGCATTTCTAGACCCAATTTATGATTACTTAGAGAGTTAAATTCATCTTTTACATTAGTTTTGGTTAAATTATGCATAATCATCCGTTTACATTTAGTTTTTCTAATTTATGGTATTTTAGTGCATTATATCTCTTCATTTAGGATGTTTTGTGTATGTAATTAAAATGTACCAATGCTGATGACAGTTGCTGCAACAATTAATATTAAAAGCAGAATAAGGGCTTAAGGAGCGGCTGGAACAATTGAGGTTACAGCGGCACAGATGTCGAAGTATTACTGCAGTAAGGTTATAGCATGCAAACATAAAGGTAACTCGGTGCAATTATGATTTAAGTAGGGCTGACGTGGCGCAAAGACTTGGCTTGCGAAGCAAGGGTTAATGTAAAGCTATTGGTGATTCCTATCCAAAAGAGAAGTAACCCTAAGACGTACATTATAAAAAAAAAATCATGACCTAAAGATAGGTAGCGGTGGAAAACATTAAGAGTATTCCTTGCAATATAAGGAATCAAGAGAAGAAGAGAGTTCAAGGTTGAAATCTTGCAATTCAGGGAAATGAAGGTAAATCGCAATTCATCAACAGATTCTCTAGGATTTCAACCTTTTATTTCTCTATTTCTTGTGTTAAATCTTGTGAGGATGATGTTGATGGCTGAATCGGATTGTAATTTATTTATTTATTAAGCATGAACTAAATTTACAAGTAGTTGGGTGCTAAACAATCTTGATGATTATTTGATTACTGTAATTGTTGTTTCAGTGTATGCTACAGCACTTTGTCTGATTATGCTTCTATTAATTTCTATTTTGGCTGACCACCCATTTAAAAATACAAGCTAAGTTTGATCCTCATCAGGGACGGTTTAGTGGAAGTAAATCAAATCAATGCATGGTTTTAGATTGAATTTTTCCTTAATTGATTAATTATCAATTTGGTAGGGCTATATTTAGTCTAAAATTAATGAAGAACTAGACATAGGGATTCACTTTGTAGAGTTTTTAGATCCAAGGTCTTAATAATATATCTAGATGTGGTTGAGCAACTGGTCATTGTTGAATTGCATATGGGTATAAGATATCCAACAGGCAAAAGATGAAGAAACATTAGGAATCTGTCTAGTGTTGTAGTACATACTGTAGCAACCTGATATGATATTGTTTAAGAAGTCAAAAGTCATTAGGTAAGTTTAGATTCCCCAACTATACATTATTTGCTTGAAAACTTCCTAGTGTGTAACGTGTGTTTAATTCCTTAAATTTAATTCTTTAAAATTACAGTTAGTGGTTTTTACGTTTAATTAAGTTGTAGTTGAATAATTTATTTTAAACTATTTTTTTTTAATTTGATTTGTCGTATTTGCATTGAATAACTTTGCTGTAGCAAGGTTCTTAGCATCAATCCCTGTGGAGACAGTCTTAATACTTACTACTTTATTACTTGTTGTGTACACTTGCACATTGACATCGTTTTGCATAACATTAACAACAGTCATCCACATACACCTCTATTATCCGACCAATCAGTGGCTTGAAGATCCTATTTACCAACCTTTAGTAGGTCACCCCTGCATTCTTAGGGCCGAACGGCATCACCTGTAACAAAACAACCCTTGGTTAGTAATAAATGTCGTGTGCTTCTTATCTTGCTCATACATAGGTATTTGGTTGTAACCCGAGAATGCATCCATAAAGTTGAGCAGGCTGTGTCCTGTAGTGGAATCAACTAGTTAGTCTATCTTAGGTAGTGGGAAGCTATCTTTTGGGTAGGCCTTATTGAGATCTATGAAATATACCCACATCCTCCATTTCCTATTAGCCTTCTTTACCAAGACCATTATTAGAGATCCATTTGGGATAGTCTACTTCCCTGATGAATCCTGCTCACAGCAGCTTCTCCACCCCATCATCTATTGCATCATGCCTTTCTTAGATAAAACACTTAACTGGCCTTACCTATTTGCTTATGGCTGGCTTATGACATGCGATCTTTGGATCGATTCCTGACATATCCTCATGTGACCAGGCTAACACGTCGAAATATGCTCTTAAGTATTTGACCAAAATTTTCCTCAATTCTCCCTCTAGACTTGTTCTAATCTTTACTGTCTTCTCTGCATTACCACGACCTACCCTTACTTTATCTACGTCTCTGACAAGTTCTTACCTTCTCTTCTTTGAATCTCCTCGCGTCTCCAATGAGGTTATCTGCATAGCCCCTTTAGCTGATGTTGCATAGCATCTCCTGGCGATTCTCTGGTCACCTTTCACTACTCCTACCACCCTATTTACCCGATATTTGAGGGCCAGGGAATGGGTGGACATCATTATTTGACTGATTCTTTTAAAGGGTCTCCAAATCATCAGGTAAGGGCTGCTTCAACGACCATAAAATCCAACATCATGACCTTTTTAAACGACCTCGAGCCTATAGCAACTAGTAATTAGATGACCCCAAGAAGTGTTAGTCTTCGTCCTCCAAATCTCTTCAAAGAGGTATTAGTGTGCTCGAGCTTTACATCCGTAATCCCCATCTCATCAAGCATGGATTTAAAGAGGATATCCATCAAGCTCCCAGAATCCACAAGCATTCTATTGAACTTCTTGCTCACAACATTGGTCTTTATCACCAAAGCATCTTCGTGTGGATACAGAATCCCCTCCTTATCATCCTTTGTCCAGATGATCAGGACTTGTCTGGTCTTACCTCGTTTCGTTGCTGGTGAATTGAATTCCGGCTAGTCATTGCATACCTTTCACAGTTTTTATGGCCTTGTTCGAATCTTCAGCTAGTGTTGGGCCACTACTATGACTCTAACTGCTGGGAGTTTTTGACTCATTCCTTTAACCTTTTCTTCTCCCATGTATTGTCAATTTGCTATGGGATAACATCCATCAATGAACTCATCTAGATCCTCTACTTGATTTTTAAGGTCACCACATTAGGCCGTGGTGTGCTCATGAGTGTTATAAAACTTATAGAATCTATTCATATCCCTCCTATTGACATGTTTGGCAATTGGTGGTGGAGGATACAATAGATTTTGGTCCTTTATGGCATGGAACAATTCTTCCAAAAGGACTTTCAAGGGAGTGTACTGCTTGTAAGCTGGACACTGGTCGATCATTTGTATTATGTCTATGGGATAATTATTATGAGCTGGTGCAAGTGGTAATGGGCTTACTCTATTGAATCTAGTGTTTAGTGGGTGGTAGGTTATTGGGACCTAGTGGTGAGGATGGTTATAGGGCTGACGGTCCTCTCTTCGATGGACTCTGCCCGAAGACCGATGAGGTAAGATTCAATTATAGTGAAATTGGGGAGGTTTTTTATAGTGATGGTAAGGGGCTGCTCGACTGGCTGCTCCTCTGCTCCGTAATGGTCTTTCATTTCACCTAACTGGTCCATTGCCTTTTTTAATTCTCCTCTCCTTCCATCTCAACTCCTACAGTTGCTCACCCTTAATCTTTGTCTGCTTATACACAACAAAAAATATTCGTATGGCTGGGTTCCTCAGATTATACCACAGCTTCCCTATTTTCACTCTTTTTTTCAACCTCCTCAAAGCTTGGAGGTGATTGAAGTCTTCGAGATCGAGCACTGCTCGATGGTACCTCTTTACGAACTCTCTAAGTGGCTCATCTTCTCTCTTCTTGATCCATTAACTCCATCATGTCATCTTCTGAGGCTACAACTCCCCGAAACTGCTCTGTAAATTCTATATACATATGCTCGAAACTCTTGATACTTTCACGTAGTAACCTTCAGTACCATTCTCTTGCTTGTCCTTTTAGCGTTAATGAAAATGCTCCGCATCTCTGTGCTTCTGTAAGGCCTTGCACCCCTGTCATATAATTAAAATGCTTAATATGCACGAATGGATCACTTTTCCCAGAAAATTTGAGATTTAGAAAGCAAAAATTCCTTGGAATCTTAGTGCTCATAGTCTCTACTGAGAGCGGGCACTCACTGTTTAACATGATTCTCCAACTTGGGGCTCTCCCATAGCCTTGCATCTCATCAATGATTTGAGCCAATTTTTGCACTTTTCTCTCCAATTCCATCGTGCGACGGGGTTTTGCATGGTAATTTGTTCGTATTCTTGTTATGTATCATGTAAGTGCTGCCTGATCTTTCTCTCTCTTCAAGACTTATTCCTCATCTGCTTGTTGTTTTCTGCTCACTACACAGCTGACCACCTGTACTTGGGTCTTGTTCATTACATAGTCTCCTGTCACTTGATTCTGGGATATCTCGATTTTCCTTCAAGTTTATCCCACTTGACCTCCTTTGCCCATTTCTCAGTTCATGCAAAACTGTCATCAAATTTTCCATCTGTCTTTCCATCCTTTCCTGCACCGCTCTATCTCGGGCCTCATTTGCTATCTCACGCAGCGTGATGGACTTACCCAGCCTTGTCACTTATGCATTGTTATCCCTAGTACTCATATTTTCCCTTTTTACTAATCATACAGCCTACTTTCATGATCTCGAACCAGCTAAAGTGGCTTTTTACTATGTCTCCAGAGACGGTGCTAAAATGTTGATGCAGAAATCTTGCCGGAACGGTTATAACCAAGTGTCTACCTCAACACTTAAATTTGTTTTTCGTTGGGGACTATACCGACTCATGCCTTCTTTCTTTGAACCAGGATTAATGACCATAAACACTTTTCTCCAAATCTACCTACGCTCACAGAAAACGGTTAGAGTGCGTCGGATGTTTTTCCAGTGAAAACCCTTCGATGCTCAAGTCAGTTTTCAGGCTTTCTTATGAAAAAACTTATGCCACAACTCTCGTGGCTTCAATTTAATGCTTCCTCCCAAAATAAGACTTTTTCGTTTGACTTTAAGGAAAAATAAACTCAAAGAATAAGTTTCTGGAGATAAAAAGAGAGAGTTATCAAAAGTGTACTTACCTCCTTATAGATTTTCTAGCGTTTTATAGATAGCCGGATATGCCACCTCACATTTGATACGTGGATGTTACTAGGTTGGTTGAATGTGCCTTTTTGGGTGATGGATGACGATGATGGATAATAGAGTGAAAAGGGTGAGTGGGGAGGGATTGAGCCCAAGTTAATGCAATGAAGAGAGGCGGCTGTGGTTACATGCATGCAAGCCAATCATATATAGGCATCCTCCATCTCCTGCATGTTGCCAATGTTTTAAGGTTCAACACTTTGAGTGCATATGTTCTGCTCTTTCACCGCCTAAACTGGCTGCCCTTGTCGATGTTTGGGGAAGAAATAGAAAAAGCAATAATGAAGCACCACGTGTCAAATAAGGAATTATGCGGTTAAAGTGACAACCTAGAGCATCCGGGATACCAGACCTATCCTAAACAACTTTGGTCATTAAGGGTACCTAGAGTGGGGCTATTTGCACTCTAAAATTTACTTTGGACACTCACATTTTAATAATTTTTTATATTACTAAATTAACCTTAATGTAATTTACTATTAAGGACAATTTAATAAAACATAATTTAATATTTTTTATCCAATAAATATCCGTGTTTTATCTATCATAAACAACATCAACAATGAAAAATGGAATCAAAATCTTCGCAACATCTCATTTCGTTAGAGGTGATGGCTCATAAACAGCCAAATACTGGTATATTTGTTGGATTAAACAAGGGTCATGTTGTGACCAAGAAGGAATTGTCGCCACGCTCAGCAGATCACGAAGGGAAAACAAGCAAAAGGGTCCATTTGAGAGGAATGTGATTAGGGAAGTTGCTGGCTTTGTACATTTTGAGAAAATGATCACTAAGCTTCTTAAAGTTGGCAAGGACAAGAGGGCACTGAAGCTTGCAAAGAGAAAGCTTGCAAAGAGAAAGCTCGACACTCATAAGAGGGCAAAGATGAAGTGTGATGAGATGTCTAATATCCTCCGCAACATGAGGGCCACTGGAGATGGAGAGAAAAAGAAGTGATGCATTACTTTGCTACATGTCTTGTTCACCTGAACTTGGGTTATTAAATTAGCAGAGTTTGTTTTAGCCTATGTTGTTTGCTTCTTCTTTTTTTTTTCAATTCAAAAACTTGTTATGAAAGGATAATAAAAGTTGATAAATATAGAAGAAAGTTAGATATTTTGTTTGTGATAATGAATACTTTATTGAGTGTAAAGAGAAAATAAGGTAATTAAATAAATGGGTAATAAGGATAATATAGAAATTTGAAAGAATGTTCTAAGTAAAAACTAATATTTGCAAATTATTAATTGAGTATGCAAAGTAAATGAGTGTTCAAAGTAGATTTTAGAGTGCAAATAGCCCCACCAGGGTACCTAGGATACCCGAGGAGCACCCTAGGGTACCCGACCTGTCCTAATCAACTTTGGTCATTAAAGGTACCTGTGATACCTGAAAGCATCTTAGGATACCCGACCTATTCCAAGCAACTTTGGTCATTAAGGGTAATTGGGATACCTGGAGGATACCCCAGGGTACCCGATCAATCCCATATAACTTTTGCTATTAAGGGTATCTGGGGTACCCTAAGGGAATATAGGGTACCGCAGATACACCAAAAGAGTTACGGGGTACTGTTGACTTATATGATCATACGGTATTTTGATTTTGATTATAACAAATCACATGTCATGGGTAAAATAAAAAATGCATATATAATTAAATGTATGCATGATTAAGTATTTAAAAGCTCAAGTTATTTTTCATGACATTATAAATAAATCATTATTTTCATAATATAAAGTTTTTTTTTTTAAAAGGTAATATAAAGGTTTTATATTTAAAGGAAAAATGATTTTGTGTTTTTCAAAGTTATGGACTAAATTGAAAAGATTTGAGTTTTGAATTCGATAAGTGTTGTTCTTAAATTCTGAAAATGGACCTATTTAAAAAGTTTTATAAAGTTATTGGGCCATATCACAGTTTCAAAAAGTCTTGGGATAAAATTATAATTTCAAAAAGTATTCACTGTAGCGGTACTATAGCAAACGGTAAACCGGTTATGAGCAGAAAGCTCTCTGCAATTAAACGACATACCGAGTACAACAAGCAGCAAACCGATTATTCAAAAATTCAAATTTCGGCCATAACGGTAAACTTAAGCGGCAATCCGATTATGGTAAATGGCAAGTCAGTTATGTTCAGAAAGTTTATAACGACTAGTTTCTCTCTCTTAATGGCTAGTTTCCTTGTTAAACTATAAAAACCCAAATCAAACTTATTTCAAAGAAGTTCTCCAATCTTTATCAAGCTTAAACTTGTTCATACAAATCATCTTGAGCTTGCATTTGCTTATCTATATACATTGAGTCATTATTGAGCTATCATTTGTACACTCACTCTAAAAAAGAGTATTTGTTGTAATCTTTAAATTCATTATCAAATTTGTGAGTATAAGTGTGGACAACACTTGGGGAAAGATGTGTATGAGTGAAACACCACTTGTAAAGGTTTATTGACACCTAGGAAGTCAGTTGTAAACTTTTGGAAGCCTTGAAGGCTTGCTTAGTGGAATCCTCAAGCCCGGTGAGCTTGGAGGCGTAGACATAGGTACGGTTGGCCAAACCACGTAAAAATATCGTGTTCGTTCTTCTTTATCCTTAACTCTTTTAATTTACTTGTTGTTGAAATTATTATTATTATTATTATTGGTTATGGTAGTTGTTGAATTGTGGTGTTGTTATTGAAGAAATTTTCAGAAACTCAATTCACCCCCGTTTTGGGTTGCCTAGCTAGAATTTCAGGTACGCCATACAAAAATCGAGATGGTCAGACAATCTCCAAAATATTTGCCACGTGAGCTGTTTCTATCACCAAAAAATAATATTTAATTTGGCAAAATCAAATAGAAAATATCTTGTCAATAAAGAGGGGACAAACAGCTGTCCTTGGCTGCCTCACTTACAGCTGTCCAGACAACCTCTGCAGGAATCTTCAGTACAGCTCTACAACGTATCGTGCATGTACAAAATGACAATTTGCTAATAACGGCTTCATTATTCCCCATGTGTGATTCTAATGGCCTAAAAAGTAAAAATGAGACAAAAGGACAAGGAATGTCCTAGAATTGATAGCAAAATCGCCATTGAAAAATGTGCCACGTTGCGGGGTACCCCAACAGTACTATATGAGGGCAGCCAGGTTCTTTCTTTCAGATATTCACCAATACTCACACATATATTACACATAAGGCTGAGGTCTTTATCTTCAACCTTTTTCTTCTCCATATTCTCAGAGAGTTTGCAAGCTCTCCACTCTACAAGAAGCTTGAGTTATTGACTTAAGAGTTGGAGTGTGGTCGCCGGCCACCACCGGCTCCTCCTCTAATCTCATTTTCTTGGTTTTGCAGATGTAAGCCATCTCTCATCCTCCTTCCTCTATTAAAAAGCCTAAACAACCCATACTCCACAACTCAGTGAGGTACCCCTCTAACCCAAAAAATAAAACTCATTATTTTTAGTAGGTTTGACACTTTCAATTTGCTCACCTAAAATCCATTAAAAAAGTCAACTTTAATAAAACCATTTTGCTTCTCAAAACTTGTGGTAGTTTAGTCCCTCGCCACTTCAAGTGCGGCGGTAAAATCATTACTTCATTCACTTCCCTTCACTTCCTCTTCATTAATTAATCATTTGTGCCTGATCACTGCTTATATATATATATATATATATATATATAAGCTATTGCTAGCTAGGTATTTAATTAATTCAATTATATGTTTATTGAGGGTTTTAATTTGTGTTAATTTGATTGTGTTCTTGCAGGCTTACATTTTCCTTGAAGAACATATATTCCTTACAAGAGAAGAGCCATGATGATGAGGATGGGCTGCATTTTTGTTATAAACAATAATTAAGCTATCAATTAGAGTTGTAATTTCAAATGCTTAATTTGTACTTGATTTTAACCAATAGATCGATGTTTTTTTTTTTTTTTATGACTGATTGTATTGCGATTTCATAATCTAAGGGATGTTACCAAATCGATCGCCTAATGAAATCTCTTAAATATTCATCTAGATGAACAAATGTCGGCCATATATTTCTGGTGAATTGAAGTAGTCGTGAAAAAATTAATTCTCATTATAATAACATAATTTAATATTTTGTCCAGGTGACTTCCAAATTAGCTGATGATCTAGCTAGGAAAGGGATGCTATAAAATATATACTTCTAACTTCTTAATTTCGGTCTCTTTAGTTTAACTAATTTGTTCTCCAAATTCATATTACGTAATCTGTTACAGTGAAACTGAGGCTTATGACTTACCTCTGCGAATTATTCAAGTTTTGTGAGATTAGATTTTTAATTAAGACCCACAACACACTATTGGCTTTGTATTAAAAATCTCACATGATATAATTTGCACAGCATATTATATAATGTTAATGATAGTATGGGATTCTTGAGTTTGCATCTGTCATGGCAAGTCTTGGACTGCAGATTATCTTAGAGTCATTACGCATTTTGGTATCTAATGTAAGTGTTCCTTAATTAATTTCTACTGTGTTGAAGTTCCTGTTGTGCGACACGGTTCCTGTCGCACTCGCAGTTTTTCGTGCTGCTCACTGCCTTTCAGTGCGACAGGCACCATGTCGCACGTGCGACAGGGTGCCTGTCGCACAAAGTGGAAATGTGCAACACTACTGCCTTTCAGTGTGACAGTGCGACATGGTGCCTGTCGCACTGAAAGGCAGTAGCGTTGCACATTTCCACTACGTGCGACAGGCACTCTGTCGCACTCGTGGGGTGCGATAGGCACCCTGTCGTACTCAATGCAGTATTCTTAGCTACTGTCTTTGTGTGCGACCTGTCGCACCCCACAAGTGCGACAGGCACCCTGTCGCACACAAAGACAGTCCCAGCGTAAATTTTCTGTATTTTTTCTGTGTTCTTGTTAAATTTATTAGGCTATCACATTTAATTCTTTGACATAACCATTAAATTATATGATTTGTATCAGATAGATGGCAAAATCAGATAGATCGAGGATTAAACGGGCATGATGAAGATACCTTATGGCGATCACTTCCCTGGGCGCATCACGAGTATGTGCAAAGTAGAAACAGTTGTGAAAGCCATCAGGAAAAAATTAACAAAACGGCAATTGAAAATGTTTAAGGAAGACGTTTTTGGGCATTTCTTGGAGTGACAAAGCTTTCCGTTCAGTGGTGTTCTTGTGCATAATGTGTTGCTTAGGCAAGTGGCTCATGGAAAAAGTAAAGAAAGAGATCAGCTGTGGTTTCAAGTTGGTGAGCATTTAATACGGTTATCAGTAGGAGAGTGGTATCTAGTAACTGGACTTTCATATGGTCGAGATGCTATACCGAAACACCACAAAACCCCTAATAGGTTACTTATTCAGTATTTTGATGGTTTGTTTCGCAATTTGAATCTTCGGCAATTTGAGTCAAGATTTGCGGACTTGGACTTCGAGGCTATGGACGACATTGATGCGATAAAGATCGCGCTGTTTTATTTTGCAGACCGTGTAATATATGCAAGAAAGGAACACTATCAAATCAATTTCTCATTGCTTGACCAAGTAGACGACATAGATCACTTCCGAAGTCGTCCGTGGGATTGTATGTCGTGGGAAATTATATACGACAGTCTTGCCAATGCATTGAACGGTAAAAGCGAAAAATTTAAGCAGACTCGCCAGCAAAATCCAAAGCATAAGATTGAAAAGTACAATATTTATGGCTTTACGTCCGCTGTTTAGGTGTGTTGCATATTTTTTTACGATCACTTAGTTCGGATTTTATTATGAATAATACATATTGATTGGTTTTATTGGCCTTTAACTTTCGTTCGTGTAGGCGTGGATTTTTGAGTCGATTGACAGGCTGCCGTCAGAGTGGGTCTGCAAAACGAAAATGAAGATTCCCCGAATCGTTAAGTGGAAGCCCATCGCCTCTTCTAAAATAAACTTTGCTGAAGTTTATTCATTTTTCAATGACAATTCTTGTCTTGTAAGTAATATATATATATAAATTTCTGTACCTCCTTTGTGTGTGTGTGTCTGTGTATGTATATTGCTCCTTTCATATTACTAAATACTGAATGACTAGACTAACAACCGTTTTTTATTCTTTATGCAGGGGAACATTTTACCAACTATCCAGCCAAACTCGAATGAGAAAGACAAAAACTATTGGCTGACTGTGGAGAAATACATGCCATCTATCCCCAATTGGGTCCGTACTGTGAGTATCGTTATCTCAGTAGCATAACACTATGGTGATTGTGAAAGACATTTCCTCGAGCTTCTTTGGCTCATTAGTTTAATTTTACTTGGCACAGCATCAACCTTCAATCAACGAGATGCCCATGGCGAGGGAAATAGCGGTACCTCACGACACCGCGATCCCCGAGAAGAAGAAACGGACTTAGTTGAAGATGAGCATCCTGCAGATGACAAGCACAAACAAGCACCCGATTCCGATGACATGGACGATTCAGAGGTTACTTACGATTTAATTTATTATTCTGAGCTGTTTACGTTGATCTCATTCTTCTATGTCATTGAAATTATATTTTATATTTTTTGGTAATAGTCGAGGACAAAGTATCATTTCGATTACATCATTCGACGGATGAATAGGATTGATCGGTCCATTTCTAAACTGAAGTCGGATTTCGAGGCAGAGTGTAAAGAGCAAAAAGCTTTTAGACAAGCGGTCATGGGATTTATCTCAGCGTATACCGATGGTTCGTCGAAACACTCGTACAATGATGATCCAAGTGGACGCTCTTACCCGGTGAGCAAATTATGTTTTGAAGTTTATGTTGAATTAGATTTAAGTAAATATTTGTTTAATATGTTCATCTTATCGTATTTTCAGGCACCGACTGACTGTGGAGTGTACCCTGATCTGGGTAATCAGAATGTGCACACTTCTATGTCTTTGTATAGTTTCATTGGGGACGGCAGTGGAGAGAGCGTGCAAATCCTCACAGAGGCGCCTCCGGGAATGAGTAAGTTTGGACGTCCATACATACCGTCGTACGTCTTCAACAGTCCTTACATGATTCCTCCATTCAAGCGAGTATGAAGCGTAAAGCCATCAGGCAACCTCGAAAGAATGGACGGTGAGATTGATGACAGTACGAGTGTGGACATAAATCCACTTAGAGGACTTCAGAATCCACGTGGACATGATGAGTTTGAGCAATGGTTTGCTGGAAAAATTACAGTGGACCGCTCAGTCCGTCATTCGAACTCGTTCTTTCAAGTGCTTTTGGGCCACTCTTCAATGGGCTGGCTAGAGGACGAGGTAATTATTGTGCTGTGTTAACTTAATCTTAAGTGTTGTTACCATTTTGTATAATTTGCATATTTTGATCAGCGTGTTTCTGCTCATTACAGCATATTCATGAGTATTTTCGCTTGCTCAGCAAAAAGCAACAGCAGTTTCCAGATGTGTTATCTCAGCGTGTCACTCATACGGACACTTTTTTTTGGGTGATTACTTTAACAAATATAATAGATGACATTGTCTCTTTTACTATGATAATCATTCGACGGATTACCCGACAATTGGTATGATAATTTTATATATGTATAGGTGTTCATCCAGCAGCTATGGAATAACGGTGATTGTGACATCGATTAATTCCAATATAGCAACAACTTCAATAGCTATATTGACGGGCGTGAGGACACATTGTCTAAATCTTTCGCAGATGTCGATATCGTAAGTAAATTTTTATTGGCCTTTAACACGTAATTAGTTTACGATGTCATTCTATAACATAACAACTAAAGTGACGATAATTTCTTTATGCAGGTATTAATCCCTATGAACATAGGGGGTGATCATTGGATATTAGCCCGAGTGGACTTTCGTACTAAGAAGATCTGGCTTTATGACTCATTGGTACAATCTCGCGATGATAAAACGTACAAGAAGCAGTTCAAGCCATTTGAAGTCATATTCCCTCGATGGCTAGAAGATGTTGGATTCTACAACATCCGACAAGACCTGCGGAGCGCCGACCCATGGCAGATAGTGGCAGTTAAGGGCGTGCCACAACTAGAGCCCGGTACTGGTGACTGCGGTATTTTTTTGTTGATGTATACGATGTATTTAATGTTCGGTATCAAATTTGATTTCACGAGTACCCACGCCAAGTATTTTAGGAAGAAGATTGCCGTTGACATATTTAATGATGATATTGGCTTGTAAGAAATTGTAATCAGTACAATTTTTTTATAAATGTTACATACTGGTTACATGCTGATACGTTGAGTTATAAAAATAACTGTGGACATATAAAAATAATTAAATGAGTTTCGGATCGAGGATCCACTATTTTACTTATAATTGTGAAAAACCTCAATTGTAAGAGGTATCATAGCATAATTGCTCAGAATTTAACAACTAATTATGACTCGATGCAATGGGATTCTTACATCGCTTGCGGTTATGGTCCGATTGGTTGCACCAACCACATTTCACAGTCCTACGGTTTATATCTTCTCCGATCGAAGGTATTCTGAGCTCTTTGCGCCGACCTGGTGGAGGTGCTTGTACTGGTGGGTAAACGTTCATTAATTGAATTTCCTCTGGAATATTCCAATCTGCAACGTCGCCAACTGGCTCCACTGGTTCTTCGTAAGCCCTCACCAATGATTCCTTGGTGTAAAATTATGAACAAAGGCTTATGTAATCAACTCGGATGGCGAGGCAAGCAGCAATTGCATGTGCACAGACAAGTTGATCAAGTTGGAATACTCTACAGGAGCAATTCTTGTTACGTATATCAACTAGCCCCTCCTTAATACCACCACCCAAGACTTGGAATCGGGTCCCAGTCACAGGCTTCACGGTCATTCTTTCAGCCTTATTTTTCCTATCAGTGACTATTTCGTCTGCCCACGTTGTAAGGCGAGTGCTCATCGATTCAGCCACGATTTTCCTATCAAAAAACCATTGCTGCAATGTTTTTCTAAAGTGATCAACAAGATGAGTAATCGAAAATTTTCGCGGTTCCCTCATCAAAGAATTCACGCTCTCCGCGATGTTGGTGGTTAGAATACTGTACCTCCTACCATCAAACTCTATCCTTGCCCAATTACACGTACCCACATTATTCTCTAAGTAATCAGCGGCACTCGAGTGTAGCATCCACAACCCCTCAAGTTATTTTTTAAATTCTGCGTGTCCATACTCTTTCGCAGCGTTTATAAAGGCTGGCTCAAATTGCTCCCAAAGAGCTTGGAACATCCTAAATTTTGACTTTATGTTACCCTTTATATGGTAAAAGCAAACACCATGGCCTGCATTGTGAAATACTTTCATAACGACTCTCTTGATGGAAGTGCATCGGTCAGAGATAAATACTAACTCTGGTCTATCGCCAATCACGTCATGTAACTTCGCCATAAACCATTCCCAAGCATCATTGTTTTCCGAATCGAACACCCCAATGGCTAACGGATAGAGTTGATTGTTTCCATCTAAGCATGTTGCCACAAACATGCTTCCATGATATAACCCCTTTAGATGAGCTCCATCTACAAAGAATCACCGGCTTTGATGCATTGTAAAAAACCCTTGATGGAAGATCCAAGGGCAACGAAGTAGTATAAGAAATTACCATTTGCATCCCGTTCCATGTGAGTAACTGTGCCTTCATTTCTCAAAGTCAAAACGTGGGAGTATTTGGGAAGTAAGTTGTATAACTCTGCTGGGGTCCCTCGAACTATATCAAGACCAACTTCTTTGGCTTGATATGCTTGCTGGTATGATAATTGGACACCGTATTCCTGCTGCATGTCTGCTCGTATGTCATTCGCAGTGTATATCCGTCTTTCTTGAATCAATTTATCTGCGATAATATGACCAACAACCCGGCTCCTTACTTGACGACTACCACTAGGCAACATCTCATTAGAACATGTGTGTGCACCATCGACTCTCCTCACAACCCAAGGAACATTCCGCTCATTCGAAGTTCTCATTGCTCGAATACGCCATTTACATGATTCTGAAGAACAGTGGGCCTCGAAACGCGTAGTCGTTGATCGTGCAATCTTGAAATCAAACTTATCCAAAGAAGGCAACTTACGGAGTTCCAAAGATTAACTTATTCTTCTCAAATAATAACTTACCGACACCAATATAATCATAATTTCCAGTTGTAACGAAGTCTGGAGCAACCAAGTCTGAAGGCAAAACTGGAGCAAAACTTGTAAGGGGATCGACTGCTGGCGTACTCGTCCAACGGCCCATTGGAGGAATAGGTTGCCTGTCTCTATTATTACCAGGAATATCGTATCGACCCTCATCCTCATCATTAATAGGAATGTCGGAATTACCGACACCCCCATCAAATACTAGACCATCGAAGTGAGTGGCCCTCGGACTATTATACAGTTCCTTACAAACATTGTCCGCATCTGTGTTCCTTATGTCATCAATAGGATCATCATTGTTGCGGATGTCGTTGTTGTGGAATGGAGAGTAACGTTGTTGTATTGACGTCGTCACTGGTAATACCTCTCCTCTAACGTCTACTAATGTAATGCCATCATCATAAATGGTGTCATTGTTGTTGCGAATTGGCGAGTAATGTTGTTGCAACGGCACCATTTGTGGTAAGCCATCTTCTTCAAATAGTCGTACAGAGTCATTTGCTCTAAAAGAAGTTTCAGTTTCTGCAGGTGGCACAACATCTTCGGACGGAACTCGAGAAGATGTTGTAATAAATATAGGGATGCACCCATAGTTTACCTCAGAGGCCAAACGTAACACAACCTTGACCATTTCATCATTAAATATGTCCATAGGCAGTGAACACGCACGATAAGTTGTGTTACTAGACCTTAAAGTTGTCTTCATAGAGATAATATATTCATCGCGATTAATCTCCAAAATCTCATACACTCTTGCAAGAAACTGATCAAATGTACAATCTTTATGAATCATAAAAGCCGAATTCTTCTCATTCATATACTCCACACGACCATCCTCCAACGTCTCCCACCAACCATCGTAACACATTTGAAGCACAACAGTATCCATGAAGCCTGAAATATATTAAAAACACAAAATAATGATTACACGCTACAAAACTTGGTAATGTGCTACTCATGTGCACATTGGGACAGGTATACTAATGTGAGAGTACCAGTGGGACAGGTGCCTGTCGCACATAAATACAGTGCTACTCATGTGCGACAGGCACCTGTCACACTGCCTGTCGCACATAAGTCCCACACTGTTTAATGTGCGACATGCAGACACTGTGTTTATGTGCGACAGGCACCTGTCGCACTGCCTGTCGCACATAAGTCCCACGCTGTTTAATGTGGGACAATTCAGACACTGTGTTTATGTGCGACAGGAACCTGTCGCACTGCCTGTCGCACATAAGTCCCACCGTGTTTATGTGCGACAGGCACCTACTGTGTTTATGTGCGACAGGCACCTGTCCCACTGCCCGTCGCACATAAGTCCCACCGTATTTATGTGCGACATGCAGACACTGTGTTTATGTGCGACAGGCACCTGTCCCACTACCTATCGCACATAAGTCCCATGCTGTTTATGTGTGACAGGCACCTACTGTGTTTTTGTGTGACAGGCACCTGTCCCACTGCCTGTCGCACACAAGTCCCATGCTGTTTATGTTCAACAGGCACCTGTCCCACTGCCTGTCCCACTTATCATGGGTTTCGTTTTTTGCTCGAGTGTTTAGTTTTCATTGGATTTCTCAACTTAAGCTAAATATTTTAACAAGTCACATTGGTTTTATAATGGAAAATAACAAAAGCTATCAACAAAATACACAAAAATTTTTAACTTAAATCCTAAACTTAATGCCTTAAAAGATTATAATATTATACTATGAAAACAAACACTAACCTCCTCAAGCTCTATAATTGATTATTATATCTTCAGTTGTGTAAAACTTGTTGATGCGATTCGTTGATTTATTGAGAGTGATGAATGTTTGATCATTTGTTAGTGTTAAAGGTGTAGAGAGTGATTTGAGTATTAATTCCTCCTGAATTTTGAAAGAATGGCTTGTCTTTGTAAATTTGGTGCACTAATGAGGACACTTTGGTCTAAAATTCAGATGTTTGGCTAATTATGATAAAAAAAAGTTTGGGTGGTTAGTTGTGAAAGAGGCAAAAGTATTTTGACCATTTTTATAAATTTCCCGTACTTGAAAGATGACCGTTTCTCATATTCTGACACAACAGGAGGATCAATTCAACTTGACAAAAGGACAAGAGCAATGGGTTGTGGGCATCATACTCTCGGTGACCCTTGTAAAACTTCTTCTGGTTGTGTATTGCCGTGCCTTTAGTAATGAGACTGTCATAGCTTATGCCCACGATTATCACCAACATCATTGGTCTCGTAGCTGTACTCCTTGCTAATTACATTGATGACTTGATGGATCCCGTTGGAGCCATTATTGTGAGTCAAATCTCAAACTCACTCTCTCGTGTTTTCGTGTGCATGTGTTCATTTGCTCGTGTTCATGCGGGGAATTGAGGAACACTGATGCTGACGCGCGCTCTTGTTAGTTGCGCTAACGTATACTTAAAAAGTTAACATCATCATATAGTCATCCATCATCAGCACTTCTATCTATTGCATCGGAATTTGAGTTAGATCTAGTAAATGTGATTCAGCACATTGTGAAACTTGTAGACTCTCCCATACGTTGCTTTTTGAGATCATGGCTATTGCACTAGAGAATTTCATAATTATGTTAGAGACTTGATTCCTCTGACCAGTGAACCTTTTTAGATCTTTTGAATAAGGGTGATTGAAATGGTTGCAGTTGAAGGTTTATGTGATAAAGTTGACATTATCAAGGATTTGGAGTCCCACAAAATGCTAGCTTGAATAATTTTCAAATTCACAATTGCAATACATGTATAATAAGTATATCACACCAGATTTTGCCAACTCCATATTTATGTGTAAATGTTTTTATCTTGCGACAGCTGGCCTAGTACACCATCCGCACATGGTCAATGAGAGTGTTGGAAAATGTGAACTCCCTTTTTGGAAGGTCAGCTGCTCCAGAGTATCTACAAAAGCTCACATACCTCTGCTGGAACCATCACAAGGCCATAAGACATATTGACACAGTCCGAGCTTACACATTTGGGTCTCACTACTTTGTCGAGGTTGACAATTGTGCTGCCAACAGGCTTGCCCTTGCAACTTGCAAGAGGCCCATGACATCGGTGAGTCCTTGCAGGAGAGGCTCGAGCTTCCGCCAGAAATTGAGCGCGTCTTTGTTCATCTTGATTATGAGTACACTCAAAAATTATTTGGGATAAAAAATTTGAGATATGTAGTATTATTCTATTAATTATCCATGAAAATCACAAAAATTTAGGATTTTTTTTTATTACATAAGACTACAACTGATATTTATAAATCAGACTATGACTGAGACTTCGAGGGAAAAGACTACTTTCACTCAATTATATTGAAGAAGAAATTGCCCGTAGCCTTGACCACTCAGCCTTTTGACCGAGTGGCGTAATTGACAAGATTATTTGCATATATTTTTGTAATTTAAGTTCTATTACGATAATAAGGAGAGAGTGTTTGGGGGCTACGATTAGTTTAAAATGGATCTTGGGCTTCGTTAATGAAAGTATTGAATCTAGTAATGTGCTTCTCAAGTTTGGGCTGGGCTGGTCTTGTTTGGCCCAATGTGATCCTTTTTTCCCGAAGTTAAAAAGATTTCTTTTGCAATTGTTGGTGGTTTCCAATTTTCAGTTCTAGAGCCAGAATATGATTTACTTCAACAAAAAAAGTATCAGCTGCGCTTTCAATATCAGATCCATCTTTAGCCAAAATCAGAATTCTTTTTTCACTCTTTCCTGAAACAACATAATTAATAAGTTTTTGTTAGGTCACATTTACAATAACTTTGTTAAATCAGTGCAAATATAACTAACACAATGGGGCCATTTGGTGGGGGTCACCTTTTAATTTGCCGGATTGTAAATGTAATTGAGCATGACTCATAATTAATATTATTAACAACAGTAACAAAATAACACTCCCAAATAAAATCTCAGTTGGGCTACAATGGATCATACCCAGTCAAGAGGAAGAACTTGTTTGAGCAATGACCATCCCATTTTTGTTCTTTAGCCCGAAGATGAGTCATTCTTGTGGTTGATTTGATAAAACACTCTCACAACAATAATAGATTTTCTTGTCATGTTTTAATGACTTAATATTGCAAATCGTTAATGGCCATTGGTCATCTCCAAAAGTTAATGGGTCCAACGATTTTTCTGCATTGTTCTCCATTCATTTTTCAGCCGCATACAACGGTCATTGGAAAGAAGCATGAATCCATTAACCAAGAACAGGAAGCTATATGGATACCCACTTGAAAAACCGTGCTTCTATACATATATACAGCTCAAAAAACAATAATCAAGCACTGGCAAAGTTTGTCAGCCAGCCAAAGGCAGGTGAAATTCTACAATACCTTTGAGCTACTAAGTTAATTAGGGATGGCAAAAATATTCGGGTTCGGTCT
This sequence comes from Clausena lansium, assembly GCA_030449835.1. Classification (NCBI taxonomy): domain Eukaryota; kingdom Viridiplantae; phylum Streptophyta; class Magnoliopsida; order Sapindales; family Rutaceae; genus Clausena; species Clausena lansium. The sequence goes on along the minus strand of JASUUF010000051.1, from coordinate 22,497 downwards.
GAATTCGCAAAAATTCAAAAGATTTTGATTCGAAAAAATTTGGATCCGTATATTAAAAAATGCGGATTCAGATACAACAAATTAAGATTCGTGCTGATTTGCATTCGGAAAATCGGATATCCAGGTCTATATTATTTTTTAATTAAATAATTTATTAAATTAAAATTAAATTAAAAAATATATAATTTAAATAAAAAATATAATATGATTAATTAAAAAATTATATAAGTTAAATTAAATTAAAAAATTTATTTGGATTCACATTATTTTATGTGGATTTGTAGTGTTTTTATAATTTTATTTGTTAATTTGTGGTGGTAGACTTGGATTTATGTTATTTTTTATGCTTAATTTATATTATGGTATTTTTATTTGTGGATTTATGGTGTTATTGTATTTATTCTAGGCATTGAATTATTGATTATTTAATTATGATTGGATTTTATTTGATTTTATTAGGTAAATTTGTTAAATTTTAAATTACATTTAAAAATTTGAATTTAGCATTATGCGGATCCGGATATCCGAAAAATCCTTTCGCAATCCGCATGGATATTATCCGCTCGCAATCTGCACGGATATTATCCGCATTCGGATCCACACATTTTTTTGCGGATCAATTTTGCCATCCCTAAAGTCAACCATGCAACAAACAAATAATATTATGACATGTGTGCATTTATCTTGAAGAATCAGCATGCAATTGGTTGTTATATAAAATTTGATACATATGTCATATATGCATTAATTAGTTGCACTACCTCTGATGTATGGTGGAACTTTTCCAAAGGCAGAGTGGCAAGAACCATGTCCTCTTAAAGATATTGTGAGGACACGGTTTGAGCTTCCTTAAAAGCATTGTGGATACTAAATTCTTCCTTAAATATGGATAATTGAGTGAAAGCAATCTTCTAAACTAATCCTAATAATAGTCTGATTGTAAATATCAGATAAAAAGAGAATCTTATCATTCTTTTTTAAACTTAATAAAAGGATTTAATTTTTACTAAATGATAAAATTATAGATAATTTTCTCCTTATTTATAATAGCATACTTCGATTTCGAACCTTATCTTTTGCTTTGGGTTCATGACTAGTAACCCATACTTTTTTTTTAATTGTAATATTTGTGAAAATGTAATGAAATATTTAAAAATAACTACATGGTAAAATAAAGCAATAATAAATGAAAAAAATAAATAAAGAAGGAAAGAAAAACGAAAACAACTCTACCTGCCAAATTCTTTTCTAGCAATTAACTAACAATAACAAGCACACACCCAATCAATTAAAACGGATCAGTCGTGCTAGATGGCACGAGAGTAAAGTGCTGAGAGAAACAGCATTCTCTCCTGCCATTTCACTAACGTATTATTTCAGCACTTTCTAAGCAATAAAAAAAACGTGTTATTTCAGCACTTTCTAAGCAATAAAAAAAAAAGGGCAACGATGTATATAAAAAAAAAAAAAAAATACAACTGCTCTTGGCACAACAAAAGCCTCATTTCTCTCCGTCTCTCCCTCTCTTCACTGTCTGCCACTTCTGCTTCTGTACTTTGAAAAGCCTCTCCACTCTCTAGTGCTCTTCATCTCTTAACTTTACCACAGCGAAGCTATCTTTCACTTTCCCACCCGACAACGGCAGAACATCAGAACCGCACTTGCTTGTGGTAGCTCTCCGGCGGCGAGTTCCGTCCTTTCTCCTGCGAGAACGGTGCCGTCGGTGGAGAGAGGAGTCTGATGAGTCAGACGAGAGAGTTTTGAAAGAGAAAAGAGTCTCAGTCTCATCTTCTTTCTCATTGCCTTCGTCATCACTGCTAAACCACGACCAGCCTCTGAAACTTTCTTGAGAAGAAGAGCCAAAGATGCAGGCATTGTCTGGTCTTCTATTGGTTTTTCTCAAATAGATCCTTTTCTTTTTCTTGTTTCTCACGCGCGAGAGAGGAAAAAGTCAACGAAACGACAGGAGAGAATGCCGTTTCTCTCCATATTCTCTCGACACTTTTGTGCTATCTAACATTTCTGAAAACGGATATGGCATGTGGCTTCACGTTTCCTTATTTTTTCAAAAACAAACTGGTCCCACCAGTCCACTGGGCTATTTAATGAAGTGACGATGGTATAAAACTATCATTATTTTCTTAACCTACGCATCACCCAGCTCCCACAACCTCTCTTTTTCTTCACAACACTCCTCCAGTTTCTACACCAACATGCCTACGACATGATCCGTCAAAGTGATACCGCTATAGCATCCAGAAACGACGTCGTCGTGGATGTAAGCTAATGCAAATTAGCTGAACAACATAATTAGCTGTGTTCTGTGATTCTTTGGGTTCTTTGATCTTGTTTTGATAGCTTCTATTTAATGGTTCAAATTCAAATTCTTAATTAACTATCCTAAATCATCTTGTTATATCTGAATTGAAGATCTTGGGCAGTGTTTGAATTACTTTGTTGCATAGCTCTTCACTCACTACAGGCAGGATGTCCTTAAATTAAAGGTAATTTTAGCACTTAGGTGTATAAAGTCAATGTCAATTTTTTAAATTTATCATATGGTTGTGCAAAGTATAATTTAGGTAGTTCCACTCTTATTTAAAACAACATAATCAATCAAAACAACAACAAATTACTGCATATATGAGTGCTTGCAATCAGACAGCAATAGATAATAACCAATTTTATTACCGAATACAAAAGACAATCGCAATTAGAATAGGATCATCTCATAGTATTTTTCTTTATCTTAGTCTTTCTTAATATTTTTAAATTTAGTAAAAAAATTAGCTTAATTGTAAATAAAATGAAAAAAAAATTGGTTTAATTGTCCACATAAAAACTTAAAATTCAATCTTATTCATTTATTTTACTAAAAAAAAACATTAGGAGAAAATCTTAATGGATTGCAATTATACTCTATGTTTGACTACACTTGGCATATTCGTATTCTTTACCTTGTCAAATTAGTTATTGTGACTAACATTTTCTGTAATATAGCAATTAGGAAATCCCAAAAGTATGACATTTGCCAATAATGAGCAAAATCTAACTACCACTTTTATTACAAAAAATTATTTAATATTTATCTATTATTAACTAGTGAAATATATTTTATAATATTTAAGCTGTAATGTTGATTACACAATGTGGTTACCTTTGAGTGGGCGCAAAGAATGCCAAAGAGTAAGCAATCAACAATAAAATGGTGGCAAAATAAAATTACTATTTAAAAGTCATTAAATAGTAATGACTCAGTTTTACAAGAATCAATTAGTTATGGGAAAAAAAACTATAATTATAAAATAAAAGTTAATAGTATGTAGTAAACATAATTTTGACAAAAATAATAAAAAATGTTATAATTTTTCATCATAAAAAGGTTGAATCAAATCAACTTAGCTTCTTAATTATAATAGCTAGTGTTTATCAAATACTTTAGTACTGTAATTTTTAAGATATAACTGCCCAACTTCTATACTAAACATGACCTAATTTGTTCTCTAATTTTATATTACTTAGTCTGTTACTTTGAAAGTGAGGCTTATGGCTTACCTATGCGAATTATTCAAGTTTGTGTGATTAAATTTTTAATTAAGACCCACAACACGCTATTGCCTCTGTATTAAAAATCTCACATGATATAATTTGCACAAAAATTATATAATGCTGATACAAAAAAATTATCTTGTAATGTTTTTTTTTTAATCTTTAATAATTTCATGTAAACATTATTATTCAACTACTATCGATGGGTTAATGGTTGGCAAACACCATATTTTATTCTCTAATGATGGCTCGGGAGGTTATTTGTCATTACGTATTTGCAGGGGAGAATAATAGTCTGAAGAACAATAACGCTTTTGATTTTGTTATTGTTCGTTATCTTGCTCTTTATTTCTCACCGTATCCAATAATTTCCACACACAATACAGTTAGTTAACTTATAGCATTGGATTGGCAATTTCACTTTGTAATAAAATGAAAATTTTATAATTCAAATAAATCAGATAATGAAGAGAAGGGTCTCCAATTAGAGTTGGACTATTGGCACCCCTTCAAAACTCTTTTACAATCCCTTTTCTAAAAACACCCCATTAAACTATTAAATAAGTTTATTATTTTATAGATATCCTTCACCCCATTCTAAATAATACTCATACGAACAAGTCTCATTCTCTTTTTTTTTTTTTACTAAGAATTGTTGACAAGTAAATTGATGCAGCGCCAAATTTTATTATCAAGTTATAGGGTTAAAACCTAAAGAAACAATTATTATTGATTAGATATATAAAAAGTAAATCCAATCCTTTCAAGTGAATGAAAATTCTATTAATCATGTTGTAGCTTATAGATTTTACTAGTATTATGTTACTAGTGATTGTGTACGAATCCCACTCGACCATTATTTATTATCATATATATATGAAGAAATTATTATTATTTAATGAAAGAAATGGAATAGTTAAAGAATCCAAAACTGTTCTATTCTACAGTACTTCACTAAAATGATACCTCTAGATTAATTATTTTGTAGAAAAATGATCGTGATTTAAAACAAAATTTCTTAAAAAATGAGAAAGAAACACGTTAATGAATATAGAGATTTATTAGGAAGGGGTGAATTAAGGGTATTTATGACATTAAAATAAAAATATTCCAAAACAGATTATTGGTTTAATTACTTATACGGGGTTCTTTTAGGAAAGGGGTTTTATGAGAAATTTAAAGGGTGCCAATAGCTCCACTCATCTATTTAATATGAAAAATACTCCTTGCTCCTTTAATACAAGCGGGACGTAGAACTAAATGTGCCACAAGAACGCAATAATGTATTAAGTTTTAAAGTGATATTGTTACGAAGTTGGGAAGGTGTGTTCTAAATTAGGATCCAATAATGATTTGAAGTATTACGAGTTTTTAAAGGTTTTGTTCCATGTGTCTATTAACGAACAAAATCATGTTTAATGTGAAGAAAGAAAAGAACAAGAGAGGAGAGAAAAAAGAGGGGAGAAGAAAGAATGAGATGAGAAGACATGAATATTATGTCAAGCTAAAAAATAGAATGGGAAAAAGCCATCCATATCCTCAAAGTTTGCTTAAATAGACATATAGACTCCCTTAATTTAGTAAATGGTCACATATACCCCTTAATTTCAAAAATAACTATTTTACTCTTTGATTATGACAACTCAAATAAATATAAATATAGTAATAAGATAAAAATAATAAATAAATATCATATGATACAAATAAAATATTACAATAGTATAATTAATAAAATAATATTAATAATGAAAATTATTTTTAATATTAAGCTTTTATTAGTCTAGCTCGACATATTTATTAATACTAAAATTTATTAATCCAAAAATTAAATTTAAGATTTATACAAATATAGACATAATTGAAAAAGATATTATAAAAAACTAATATAAATTTTATAAATTACTGTGAATTTTAAGTATAATTATTTTAATATTAGTAATATGTAAAATAGATTTTATTATTATCAAAAGAATATGATAGATTAATAATATTGAAATAAATTTTCTAAAATTCAAAATAGTTTATAAATTTTATTTTATTTTATTTTATATATTATATTATTTTAATTTATATTTATTATAGAAGTTTATTTAAAGTCAAATATTGAGTTATTATAATCAATGATATAATAGTAAAAAAGAGATCTGTGTAACTATTTCTGAAACTAAAAGAAATTTGTGTGACCACTTAAACCGACGATGGGAGACGTTGGGAGTGTGGATGGCCTTTCCCAAAACAGAATTGAAATCACAATCTCTACGTTTCATCCTTAGAGACTATGATTGAACCAATTAATTGTCTCGCTTGGAGTGCACAGTGGTCAACTGGCAAGTGCTTGGCCGCCTAACTCGACCAATTTCTTGATATGAATTCACTGGCGTGTAGTAACAGTTTGTATCGGCTATTAAACACTATTAACATAAGAATATCCTTAGCGACGACTGTCCGAAGAAAGGCTTTAATCATTCAAATTAAGCTATGTGTGTATTGCAGTGGCCACCTTATAATTGAGGTCTGTTACCGGCACCTTGCTGCTATCCCGAATCCACCAAAACTTGACAAAGTATTGAACCACATAAGGTAATAATATTAGCATATGCGATTTCGACACTTCTGATATATCATGGACTTCTGTATAATTTTTCAGATTATATTACATAAACGCTCCTAATGAGATCGTCCAATAAACATAAAATTAATATTAAATCTTAAATAATTGAAACTGTCCAAACAACCCCCGCCCCCATTTGATGAATTGGGTGCGGCATTGACTGACTTGGTCAAGCTAGCTTTTGGCTTAAAATTTTCCACAAAGGAAAAGCAAACGCACCAAGTCAATGTCTTCCCATCAGATGAATTGCTTAAATAACACGGCAATGTAACCCCATTACCACCAGAAAGCTCTTAAACATAATATAAACTGGATTAATAAGGGCGATGATGGGTTTGTTTAAAGCTAAAAACACAGCTTGATAGATCATATATAGAAATAGTTATGGGTTCAACGAAGAAGGAGAAGAGTTGTTGGTCTTCATTTACTATGCTGCGGGTGGCATGTATGTTGATGTTGATGACGATGATGGATGGTAGAGTGAAAAGGGTGAGTGGGGAGGGATTGAGCCCGAGTCAGTGCAATCAAGAGAGGCGGCTGGGGCTAAATGCATGCAAGCCAATCGTATATGGGCAGCCTCCATCTCCCGCATGTTGCCAACGTGTTAGGGTTCAACACCTTGAGTGCATTTGTCCGGCTATTACGCCTAAATTGGCTGCTCTCATCGACGTTAATAAAGCCATTTTGCTTTTCAAAACTTGTGGTAGACGAGTCCCCCGCCACTTCAAGTGCGGCAGTAAGATCATTTATTCATTCACTTCCCTTCCCTTCCCTTCCCTTCCTTTTTATGAATTAATCATTTGTGTCTGATAACTGCTTATAATTAATATATATATATATATATATATATATATATATATATATGCTATTGATATTTTGCTAGCTAGGTATTTAATTTTTTAAATTTTAAGTTTATTGAGGGTTTTAATTTGTGTTAATTTGGTTTCGTTCTTGCAGGTTTACATTTTCCTTAAAAGAATATATATTCCTTACAAGAGAAGAGCGATGAGGATGAGCTACTTTTTTGTTATGGACAATAATTAAGCTATCAATTAGAGCTGTAATTTCAAATGCTTAAATTGTACTTGATTTTAACCAATAGACAGATGTTTCTCTCTCTCACTCTCTCTCCTTTTTTTTTTTTTTTTTCTTTTTTATGATTGATTGTATTGCGATTTCATAATCTAAGGAATGTTACCAAATCGATCGCCGAATGAAATCTCTTTAATATTTATCTAATATTATACATAAAAAAAATTTTGAACAAATATGTCGACCATTTATTCCTGGTGAATTGAATTTAGTCCTGAAACAATTAATTCTCATTACAATAACGTAATTTAATATTTTGTCCAGCTGACTTTCAATTTAGCTCATGATCTAGGAAAGGGACGCTATAAAATATATACTTTATTGTTTAGTTTAACTAAGGTTTTTATTTGAAATTGAGGTACTATAGTTTTTAAACTGTAATTATGGTAAGAAAAAAACTATAATTATAAAATAAAATTTAATAGTGTGCAGTAAACATAATTTTTAAATAGTAATTTTGACATAAGTAGTAAAGATGTTATAAGCTTTTTATCATAAAAGTGTTTGATCAAATCCACTTAGTTTCTAAACTATAACGATTAGTATTTATCAAGTATTTTAGTGTAGTAATTTTTAAATTATAACTGTCCAACTTCAGTATCAAACGAGACCTAATTTATTATGTAATTTTATATTGCATAATTTGTTAGTGTGAAACTGAGGCTTATGGCTTACCTATGCGAATTATTCAAGTTAGTGAGATTAGGTTTTTATTTAAGACCCACAACATGCTATTGGTTCTGTATTAAAAATCTCACATGATATACTTCGCGCAAAAATTATATAATATTAACAAAAAAATTATCTTGTAATGATTTTTTTTTATCTTTAATAATTTCATGTAAACATCATTACTCAACTACTATTGATGGCTTATTAATGGTTGGCAAACACCATATATTTATTCTTCAATGGTGGCTCGGGAGGTTATTTGTCATTACGTAATTGCAGGGGAGAATGATAGTCCGAAGAACAATAACGCTTTTGATTTTGTTATTGTTCGTTATGTTGCTCTTTATTTCTCACCATATCCAATAATTTCCACACACAACACAATTAGTTAACTTATAGCATTGGATTGGCAATTTCACTTTGTAATAAAATTAAAAACTAAACATTTTCTATATGATTTTTATTTTTTGAAACGGGTCGAAAATTTTATAATTCAAATAAATTAGATAATGAACCTTCCTTAAAGAGAAGGGTCTCTAATTAATACAAAAGTACTCCTTGGCCTCTTTAATACGAGCAGGTCGGAGAATTAAATGTGCCACAAGAACCGAATATTGTGTTAAGTTTTAAAGTGATATGTTTACGAGAGTGTGTTATAAATTAAGATCCAATAATGATTTGAAGTATTAAGAGTTTTCAAAGATTTTGTTCTGTGTCTATTAACTTATAAGCCATGTTTGATGTGAAGAAATAAAAAGAACAGGAGAGGAGAGAAAAAAGAGGGAAGAAGAAAGAAATAAGATGAGAAGAAATGAATATTATGTCAAACCAAATAATAGAATTGAAATCCACCTTCTTCGACAACACGAAATGAAGTATTTGATAGAACCAATTAATTGTCTCCCTTGGAGTGCACAGTGGTCAACTGGCAAGTGCTTGGCTGCCTAACTCGACCAATTTCTTGATTTGAATTTCACTGACCGAATAGTTGGTTCTAACTTTTAAAGTTTTTTTTTTAGCTGGCCTTAGTGTGAATTAATGACTAAAAAATTTAATATAGACTTTACCTATTCTTATCAGTTAATGCTTTTTTTTTTTTTACTGTATTCGTATTAATTGAATTAATGTCCTAAGCATTTTATGTATCCCATTCTCCACGATCTTGAAGAGTTGTACAGTAGGGCATGGACTTACTCATTGACCTCGGAAATGACTCGACGAATGATGGGCACAAATTAAAATTAAAGGGGAGTCAAAGAAAAACAAAAAGACATCATTAATCTACCGACGCATACATACCCACCCACTATATACACATATATATGTGGGTTAGCGTTAGTTTGTAAGCACAGCTTAATTAATTCTCAGGAAGGATTTGTGTGAGTGAGAGACAATGGGAATAATTATAAGGTGGTCATTGGCATTCTTGGTAGTTAGCGTTGTAGGCATGTGGGAAGTGAAGATGGGTGCTAGTGCAGCAGGGCTTAGTGCTGCACAGTGCAAGGAAGAGAGGAGGATTGGGCTGAATGAATGCAAGCCAGTGCTGTATGGGAAGCTCCCGTCGCCATCGTGCTGCGAGCGCGTTCGGGTTAGCCATATCGAGTGTGTCTGCCCCGTTATTACCCCCAAGTTGGCCGCTCTTATTGATGTCAACCGTGCCATTCGCCTCATCGAAGGCTGCGGTAGGAGAGTCCCTCGTCACTTCAAGTGTGGGAGTAAGCTACCACCATATTTACAAACATACACCTTCTTCACATATTCTCACACAATTGTTCATTGACATCAATTTAATTTTTTTTTTTTTCAGGTATCACAACTCCCTGACTTATCCCTCAGTTAATTGACATCAATAATTAATTAATATATATATATATGGAGATGGTTGGAGTAATTAATAAAATGCTATTTATTTATGTATTATCTTCATCAAATTAAGCGTTTGTCTTATTGCTTTTCAATTGATTTGTTTGTCTTGTCTTCAGCAATTGATCCTTAATTTTCTTGTATAATTAAAATATTAATATTGTTGAGTTCTCTTCTCAGACGTTGTTGGCTTGTTGCTGTGTATATACATACGGCTGCAATTAAACAACTGGAAACATTTGCTCTGTTCTTTTCTTCTCTATAAACACTGTTTCCAACTAATAATATTAATAAGAAACGCTATAAAAATATATATTAATGGTCATGATCGATGAGCCATCAAAGCAATCGATATTAGAGAAAACAAAAGGTAAATGGTGATTTGGCTTCTTGTAGCTACTAGCTTAGCGTATGTACCTAGAAACTGTCATCTCATTCTCATCTTAAAAAAAAAAAAAAAAAAAAAAAGGAAAATAAATTGGAAGGAAGAAAGGGAAGAAAAAGAAAAAATGGGACAAACGATACCGTTTTAATCAGACATGCCACACATCCAAACGCTGCCGTTTATTTGGATATCGTTGCCGTCAACTTCAGTGAAACAAGGAAAACGAAAAAAGAACGATCTTGACAACCTCACACAATCATTGACTTACCAACTCTCCCCCAAAGATTCCTCTGTTTATAATTATGGGCATTATTCATCAACTTGTTCTTCTCCGTCGTTGTCGCATTCAACGCCCCTTATTTGATCCGAATTCCCCTTATTTGATCCAATGGTTCGCAGGCAACAAAACGACCTTGAAACCCCGCGTTTCACCTCCTTCGTTCTCCTTTCGCTGGCCCTCATCTCCTTCGCTGTAGTCTACACATTCCTCTCTTTCATCCTCAGACCGAATGGACACCCCGTGGATGCCGAGTTTGAGTCTTTTACATTGGCCGAAGAGGATGATCAGAACGGTCAGTGTTGTCAAGGGATTGAGAATTTGGAGCTCTGGGGGGCTGCTGTGAAGTGGGGGTCTGATTTTAAGTTGAACAGTTCTCAAAAGTGTTGTGAGGCTTGTAAGGCTATGTGTACTGGGAACGATGGGCCTTGTTTGTGTGATGCCTGGGTGTTTTGCGGCAACAAGAAGTCTTGTGGATCCCGATTTGGTGAGGTCAGTTGCAATTTCAGTGCTTTCTTGTTCGATTTCAATACCAGTGAGTGCTTTGTGTGAAATGAATTATAATCTCGGATTCATCTCAGTGTTGGTTAAAGAAACAAAATGATATATTGGCCCCTGATCGACAAGAAGCGGGGCAAAAGGTTATGTGGACTTCAGGGCTCATCTTTGGGAAAGGACAGGTATATACTCTATGTTTGCTGATCAACTAATTATAAATAATTTATAATTTTTTTGTGAATTTCCTTGTTAATTGTTATTGAAGTTCAGATTGCTATCAAGACCGTAATTATTAATTTTGTTAGGAAGTTAGATGCTTAGAATTTTGAGTTCAAAGTCTTGGAAGAGTCTTCACATTATAGTGACTGCAGAGCCTTATGTTGTTGTTGTTCTTGATTCTCCAATGGCCATTGTTATAAGGTGTGTGTTTCTGTTTTCAAGTGTCTTATATGAAGATCAACTGGAAGTTGTAAGAACCATGGCCTAGCGGTGATTTTCTCTTGGTTAATTATTTCATGTCCGCCCGTACTGAGCAGGTTTTGGAGGTATTTTAGATGCCATTCTTGTCATCAGGAGGCTGTATTTGAGCTGTGGTTGGAGTTTTTTCTAGTGTTGCTGCTTATAATATGCTGTAGTTTTGGTATAACCTGAGAGGAAAACTTCAATTTAGACTTGATAATATTTAGGAAGCTGCAGCTTCGTGAATTTGGAAGTAGAAGGGAATAGTTCATAACTTGTTTGTCACCTAAAACTTGTGTTGCTGCCCGTCACATCTTACATCATTGATATTGCTGTTATGGGAATATTTTCTTTTCCTTTTTACCCTCTACATCCACAATAATGTTGGATACTATAAATATTGTTACAAGTGAAATACACAGGTAAGTTGAGGTAACTGTATGATTTTCCAAAGTAAAAGCACCTGACCTATTAGAAATAAGACATTGGGGTCCATGTTCAAACTAATATTGTAGCCCTGAAGGACTATCATCACTGATGTATTTTTTTCTTCTTGTCGTGTATGTTATACCTGTTTTTCTTTTGTTCTTCAATTTTAATAATTTATTAGTTATTTTTTTCTGTGGTCCACTCATCTTCTCCATTGATTCTTACTCCACTCATCTTCTTCATTGATGCTTACTTTCTTCTTTCAGGGAATTGTTGGGTTGGAAACAGAATATGGCACTCTTCATATAAAGGTAAGTGCTTTGGCTTTTCGAGGACCCTATCTTAAGGATAGTAAATCTTTATTTGTAAAGTTGGTATCTTTTGCATTAATTAGGTGAAAATACCATGGCCCTGTTAATCTCTCAGTTATAGAGCTTCTAAATTATGTAATCATTGATACATCCAATCATATGTCTGTGTGCAATATCTGCTATTGAATTGTTTTTGAGTTGAGCCAAAATAATGCATCCTCTGGGCTCTGGTTCATAGATATAGAAATTATCTTGCTCTAAACCTAGATCACTCTTTGATGTTCTTCAATATTAAAGCCATCAGATTTTGCTCTTAATAAGATATTAACTCCTGGAGTTTGTCCAACCTGCTGTTTCCTTGTCTACTTCAGCGGTAGAATTTGGTTTTAAATATGTTTTAACTGGGTATAAAAACTCTCATATTTTGCATCTGTGATTATCATTGTTGAGATTGAAATATTTCATTGCTCGATATCCCTTGGTGAACATTCGTTGTTCTTGCTTGGAAAACCAGTCATAAGTTCTTGTTATTTGGTGTTTGAATTATTATTGTGAGAGCAAAACAGTAATACTGTTCATTTTCTTCATAGTTTAATCAGTTTTGTTGGCTCACTGACAAAAACTTGTTCTGCTGCAGCTCTTCCCTGAGTGTGCCCCGCATTCGGTAGCCTATATACTTGAGTTGTTGACATTACGCCATTGTGCGGGTTGCCAATTTCATCGTGCAGAGAGCCGTGGTCAATCTTGGGACATTGAAGGAAACCACATTAAAAATGTAAGGCTATCCTTTTGAGTTTGCCATTTTCCATATAATTGGAAATTTTGGTATATAGAAATATTGTGTGCCTTCTCTTCTGTTATGGTTTTTATTTTCAGTTAAGCATTGTGGTTTCATGTCTGTAGTTTCATGTATATCAGCAAAGTCAAATTGCATCTTTGTATTACGGTTTTGCATGGTTTTTGTTTCAACCAAATTGTTTCCTGTTCGTTTTGTTTCAATGTACTGCATGTTTATTTTAGTGACTCCATTAAATTCTACTAGCTCATTGACACACTAAAGGATGATTGTAAATCTATGTATCTCGGTAACAATTGGAGTCTAATCCCCAGAGCTGTTCTGTAAATTGCCCAGGCTCCTTATGGCCCACCATTTGGGTTGATTCAAGGAACACTGGAAGCCCTAGGAACCGCATTTAAGAAGATTCCCACAGAAGTTTGCCCTAGCATAAGAAGAGGTTCAGTTGCATGGATTGGCTCAGGTCCAGAGTTTTTTATAAGCCTATCAAACCATGAAGAATGGAAGAATTCATACACAGTGTTTGGTTCCGTTCTTCCAGAAAACATGGAAATTGCGGAGAAAATTGCACAGCTCCCTACCAAATCAGATGTTTGGAACAATATTAACGTGAATGTTTTGAAAAAGCCTGTGCCATTGAGGTTAAGAAGATTGAAGAAATCAAGTCTTGGAGGTGTTGATGCAAATGTGAAGCAAGAGTGAAAGGTTTTAGTTTCCTAATGAGGGACAAAGTCAGGGAGATGTTTGATACAAATGTGAGATCAGTGTTGATCTTTTTATCATTTTTTACCTTTTCTTTTGTTAATATTTTGCCTAAAGAAATCAAGTTGATATGGTTTATAGCTTGCCCTGGTACAGTTGTGCTGCGTGCAAATTTTAACACAGTATTTAAACAAAATTTTTAAGTGAAAGTGAGGCTTTTATTTAATATTTTAGACCTTTTGTTCTTAATAGTGGCATAGTGCTGGTATGAGGGAACTCGTGAAGTACCGGTGGGTGGTGGCATATTCGAAATTTTGCTTCAACAGGAGCTTTACATAATAGAGAAACAACAAATTTGAAAGGTCTCTCAGTCTCTTTCCTAGGATATAACCTGTAAATTTTTATTTCTGTTAAATCGTTCCTGATTTCTTATTTCTTTTATGGGCCTGGGCCTGGGCCCAATACTGTCCTGGTTTGCGCCATCTGAACAAACACAAAGTACAAATAGAATCTCAAATCCAAGAACAAAAACATGATATCGTTGCCAAAAAAGTGGCCGTTTGAATTGTTGACTGAATCCTGGCTTACCTTACACAATAAACACACCCCACTTGAAAGTGGGAACTACCCGCCGCAGCGCAACTTATAATAAAAACCTTCCCACCAAAAAAAAAAAAAAGAGGTAAAAAAATTCAGCCCTCTCCTTCTCGTTCCTCCTCCTCGGCCAAATCCCAAATCAATCGCTCAGTCAGTCAAATCAACAAACACATGGTGCTTGAATTTCACCAACGCATAATCGCAGAGCTTCTCGAAGAGCCCAATGGCGGTCTCGTAATCCTCTCCTCAGGCCTCTCCCTCCCAAAGCTAATCGCCTCTCTGCTCCTCCTCCACTCCCCTTCACAGGGCACTCTCCTCCTCCTCTCATCCTCTCCCACCCTCAAATCCCAAATCATCCACCACCTTACTCCTAATGCTCCTCCCTTACCCTCCGAAATCACCGCCGATCTTCCCGCCAACCTCCGCCACACGCTTTATTCATCCGGTCAAATCTTCTTCGTCACCCCCAGAATCCTTATCGTTGACTTATTGACCCAGCGACTCCCCACTTCCAATCTCGCTGGTTTAATCATTCTCAATACCCACGCTCTAACGGAGAATTCCACAGAGACTTTTATTTGCAGGATTATTAAGAGTTTGAATCGGGAAGCGTATATTAGGGCCTTTTCTGATAAGCCCACTTCGATGGTTTCTGGATTTGCCAAGACGGAGCGGATTATGAAGAGTTTGTTTATTAGGAAGCTTCATTTGTGGCCCAGGTTTCAGGTGAATGTGTCCGAGGAACTGGAGAGGGAACCACCCGTGGTGGTGGATGTGAGGGTTCCGATGAGTAAATACATGGGAGGGATTCAAAAGGCGATTCTGGAAGTGATGGATGCTTGTTTGAAGGAGATGAGGAAGACTAATAAGGTTGATGTGGAGGATCTGACAGTGGAGAACGGCTTGTTTAAGTCGTTTGATGAGATCCTGAGGAGACAGTTGGATCCCATTTGGCATATCTTGGGGAGGAAGACTAAACAGTTGGTTTCTGATTTGAAGACTTTAAGGAAGTTGTTGGATTATCTTGTCAGGTACTCTAAAAAACAGCAATTACGTTGTTGTTTTTTAAGTATAGAGTTAAGCATTAAACCATTTTATATAGTGTGATGTGATTCAATGTAGATTACATAAGTATGTTGAAAGGGGTGAAAATTTTTATGCTGTTATGGTTTCTGATCAAATTTTGACATGTGTCATTTGTAGGTATGATGCGGTGACCTATTTGAAGTATTTGGATACACTGAGAGTGTCCGAGAGCTTTCGCTCTGTTTGGATATTTGCAGAGTCCAGTTATAAAATATTTGACTATGCGAAGAAGCGGGTTTATCGCTTCATGAGGTCAGATGATGTGAAATTGAATGGGCAAAGCAAGAGCGTGACAGGCAAAAAGAGAAAATTGAAGAAAGTTGATAATAATGAAGATGAAAGTGAGTGTTGTCCTGTTGTTTGCTTTGTTCTAGTTTATGTCTTGATGTTTGTCTTATGTGGCTTGTCAAACCTTTTAAACAGAGATAACTAAAAGAATAGGTACCTGAAAAGCTCTTATGTATCATTTTCTTGAACTCTTTTCTGTTTTTTGTTCACTGAGCACAGATGGTGGTACTTCATCTGCAAGTACAAAGGTAGTTCTGAAAGAAGTATTGGAGGAGGCACCAAAGTGGAAGGTGTTACGTGTGAGTGAGTGAGTTCCATTTTCTTTGATATCTACATTTGTTGTTGTGTAGTCTGTAATAAGCTCTAAGATGTGACATATTGACAGTATAATTTTGATAGTCAATGTTTCTTGTCCAATTCTCCCCCCCACAAAAAAAAAAAAGGCTTCTTGTCCAAAAGGTACCTTTTGTGTTTCATTCCCATATTTTTTTTTCTGTTATATTATCCATTGCATGTGACTTTAGTATGTCATTTTAAATTGGATTTCTGTAGCAAGATGAAAAAAGAATGAAGTTAAACTCTCCAAGGGTTTATTCTAAGATTGAAAATGATAATTTTATCATAGGAGGTTCTTGAAGAGATAGAAGAGGAAAGACTAAAGCAAGCTTCCTCAAGGGAAGAAGTTCTTCTTGATGGGGAAGGAAATGATCATAGTATTGTCCTGGTGGCTTGCAAAGATGAGTACTCATGCATGCAGCTTGAAGGTTGCATCAGGAACAGCTCAGAAAAGGTTTTTGGCTTTCTTTATGTGTTATAATCCCTTTGCTATTCTCATTCTCATTTTTCACGTATTGGCACCCTAATCACTGCTGTCTGTTCTGGCAAGATCAAAGCTGGGCTGCTTGCAGTACTCCACTGCACTCTACCATTTCATTTCTGAGCTGAAATCTTGATTTCATTTATTAAAAGATCTATGGGTAGTTTCTTGTTTTTTACTTGATGAAATAGTAATGTTTTTTATTTGATGAAATAATGAAATGTTTGATTTACAATAACCCTGAAATATTGCACCTTTTAGAAATTCACATTTAATCTTGAGTCTATTTATTGTATTCACAAGTTGGCGTATATTACATTTTGATGATAAACTGTTTAGTAAAACCAAGTTGTATTGTAATTTGTTGGTGAAGGTCATGCGGGAAGAATGGGAGAAATACTTGTTGAGTAAAGTACAGCTGCGTAGTGTGCAAACCTCGTCAAAGAAAAAGAAATCTAAGGAGCCGAAAGGCTATGGGATTCTTGATGGAGTTGTTCCTGTTACAACAGCACAGAATGCAGAAGCTAGTAGTGTCAGTAAACAGGAACATGATGCACTGTTGGCTGCAGCATCGAAAATAAGGAACCAAGGTAAAAATGATGATGTTGCTGGTGATAATTCTGAGACTTATTATGAACGCAAAGGACATGGAAGAGGACGTGGAAAAGGAAGGAATAAAAAAGGCCCTGCATGTGTTCCACAATCTGCAAATAAAGATAATAAGAGTAACAGCAGAGCAGCGATAGCAGATAAACCTGAAATATCTGGTTCAGGAAATGAAGGCCCAGCAGATGAAATTCACTCGGGTGTAGTAGGTTATTCTGGAGGCATGCTTGAAAGTGCATTTGTAGAGAAAGAGGTTCAGTGGGAACGCAGTCAAAAGACTTATACTGCAGAGTCCAAAGATTCCAAGCCACTGCCACCTGTGCACTTTTATGCACTAGAAAGTGACCAGCCTATACTTGATGTTCTGAAACCCTTTGTGATTGTTGTTTACCATCCAGACATGAGTTTTGTTAGAGAAATTGAAGTCTACAAAGCTGAGAATCCTTCAATAAAATTGAAAGTTTATTTTCTCTTTTACGAAGATTCCACAGAGGTGCAAAAGTTCGAGGCTAGTATACGGAGGGAGAATGGAGCTTTTGAGTCGTTGATCCGGCAGAAATCATTGATGATGATCCCAATCGATCAGGTTTGATCTTCTGTGGCCAAGAATTCTGTTTACTGTGACAGTCCTCATTTATTCTTCATTTTGGTACTGAACTGCTTTGCAGTTTTCTGGATTTCATTAATATTTTAATCATTGATTCAAAGTAATGGATGATGAACATCAACAAATATTGCAAGTGTCTGGTACAATTGATTTGGCCTTTATTGCCGTCTTCTCTTAAGTTTCTCCCTCCCTCAGTTCAAGTACTTTAAGTTCTAAGTATAGTTTGTGAACGAAGTAATGCTTTCAGCTCTGTTTATGCTATAATTTGTTCACTTTGGTTATGTAACTCAGTTGTTTTTCTGAAATCAATTAAAAATCAGGATGGGCACTGTCTGGGACTGAATTCTTCTACAGAGGCACAGGCCACGACTTCCCAGAATGCAATAACTCGAAAGGCAGGTGGAAAAAAGGAAGTTGAGAAAGAAATGCAGGTGCACAGAGTGCTTTGTGTGTGAACTTTGTTTCCGTACTTCCTCCAAATATTTTTTCACTGGAATCCCCATCTTTTCAGGTCATAGTGGACATGAGGGAGTTCATGAGTAGTCTCCCAAATGTTCTCCACCAGAAGGGCATGCGCATTATACCAGTGGTTTTGGAAGTTGGTGATTATATTCTGTCACCATTAATGTGTGTTGAGAGAAAGAGTATCCAAGATCTATTTACAAGCTTCACATCTGGCCGCCTTTATCACCAAGTGGAAACAATGGTCCGCTACTACAGAATACCTGTTCTTCTGATTGAGTTTTCACAAGACAAAAGCTTTTCATTTCAGGTAACCTGAATTAAGTCTTGTGCAGAGAATTGTTATGTCTTATCTATTTTAGCTCAGGGACTGCTCTCTGGTAGCCTTAGTGGTTTTCTGTTTTGGTTTTCTTGGTTCTCTTTTTTTCAGTCTGCAAGTGATATTGGTGATGATGTGACACCAAATAATATTATATCCAAGTTGTCACTGCTTGTTCTACACTTTCCTCGCTTGAGAATCATCTGGTCTCGCAGTTTGCATGCAACTGCTGAAATATTTGCTGCACTGAAATCAAATCAAGATGAACCTGACGAGGCAAAGGCAATTAGAGTTGGTGTTCCCTCTGAAGATGGTATGGTGGAAAATGATGTGAGGTAAGTTTTCTTAATTTGAATTTTGCATTTTCGAAAATTTACACTAGCATGTTCATGATCATAGCTATTAGGTGGGGGATGTTCTGTTATGCAGAGAGAAGTGCAAGGCTTATGCTAGGCCTTGTTGTGCCCTGTGCTTTGCTCATGGATGGAACTTTCCATCATTGGGCTCCACCAATTAGATAAATCTTCTAGGAATTTGATGACCAAGAACATGCAAATACCTCTTGGTTGCTCTTGGTGTCAAGAAAATTAATGGTTATTTACTTTCCATCACAGGGCCGAAAATTACAATACATCTGCTGTGGAGTTCCTAAGGCGACTCCCTGGTGTGACAGATTCAAACTACAGGTCTATAATGGATGGATGTAAGAGCTTGGCTGACCTCGCCCTCCTTCCAGTAGAGAGGCTAGCTGAACTAATGGGTGGTCAGAAAGCTGCAGAGACTCTCAGAGATTTTCTTGATGCCAAGTATCCAACATTGCTATAGTACTCACCAATCTCAACCGGGACTCTGGAACAGAGGCAGTACAAAATTTATTCAATGTTGTTTTATTTTTTTCATCATGTATCATTGTTATTGGTGTAGTGGGTAATTAGAGCACTTTGCCTTTACCATTTGTATTGTATTTTTAAGTCATCAAATGCAATTTTTCAATTGGAGAGATTAGTTTGCCATTTCACTGGCGTACTATTTCCTATTGTATAACAAAATGTAACGTCAGAAACTAATGGCAGAAATTTCATATTCTTTTATGCTTTCCCTCTTTTCTAACTTTTTTTCCCTGTTTAGTTGGGAGACATATATCATGATACAAGTATGTATCATCAAATTCAGGAATTGAATCCTTCTACAAATCAAAGGATGAAGAAGGGTTGGTTAACATGGACTGTGAAATCGGTACTATGTGGAATGTAATGTTATAAGGAAAATCACTGGTAACCTGGAATATCAAATTGGTAATGGGGAAAGCCATTCCAATATTTGTTATGGGACTAATCGCATATGATATAGTGATTGATTGATGATCAGACTTCAAAAGTCGGTCCGCCGCCTCTGATCTTCTGGTGTTTCTTAGAGTGAAGCTATGTGCAGTGTACTGGATTGATAAAAAAAAATCCATAAAATTTGAGCTGTAAATGCGAGAGCAAACAGTACCTACTTCCGAAAGGAAAATAAGATAATACAACAGGATAACAGGCAACACAATTTTTGTTACATGAATGGATAAATTGCTTATTTTTCAATGTCAAGCATACAGCGAAGTTCGTACACATGATCTGATCATAATTCGTAACCATGGCAGATGGATGCTACTCTTGATTTGCCTTGATTAGCTTGTAAATGGTTTCCTCATCGGTTTTGAAGGCTTTAGCTAATAAATCTGCTTTTATCCCGCTTTCAAAGAGGCTACTACCCACTGTAACTGTTCCAGGATTTGCACTTCCAAATATCCCCATGGTACCCCCACCACAGTCACCTCTTGTGTAGTGTACAAAATGAATGAGCCCTCTGGGGATGACGAAAAGATCACCAGCCTGAAGTGTTTGCACAAACAGCTTGTTTCTGGTGTCGATGAATGCGATTTCTAAAGGCCCATCTAATGCTACTAGAAGCTCAGACGATCTTGGATGGTAATGTGGAGGCGTGATGCTTAAGGGAGGATAAAATGTTTTTAGAAACTGAAACTCAAGCCCTTCCAGCGCTGGAAATATTTTCTTGGTCACTCTGTGAACTATGGATTCAGTTTTGCCCGTGTAGTTTACCCTTTGCATGTCTCTGAGGCCAGTGAATGTGAAATACTGTCTAGTTATGCTGTTGATGTCAATCCCTGGAGGCACCAAGAAATCATCTAGGATATCTGGGTCTCCCGCATTGGCTGAAATTGCAAAGGCCATTAGTATCGTTATGAAGCTGCAAAGTCTTCTCATGTTTCTCAGTTGGGTTATTAAACTTCCCAAGCTGTGGTTCTGACTCTATATATTATTGAGCATATATATATATGTATGGTGGATGAGGCTCGCAGCAGCATTGGGCTTGATGGCAACATTGCACTCGTTTAATTTGATAATCAATCAACAAGTCCATGTTGGGCAGGCTGCGATGATCCTGAGGGAATGTCACAGGATTGATAATTGACTTGTTGATGTACCTACGCCTTAGATTAATATTTAATTATATAATATGATAGACACTGTTTTATTATTTTAGTGTCTAAGATAGTCCATTCTCATTGTACTCATCGCTTGCCGATGTCGTAATTTGGCTCTCATGTATAAAAATAAAACACGCGTTGGACGGTAACAAATTGACATCTATTTTTATTTATTTATTTATTTATTTTTGTAACTCTCAAAAATCTTCGTTTTTAAATCCATGCAAGAAAAATTAAAAATGGATCATTTGCTTTGTTGTTGTTGTTATTATTATTATTATTAATTAACAAGCATTCTTAAAGGCACAGTGATTGATATAACTATTTTTAAAATTTAAATTTATTGAATAATAGTACAATTGAACATATCTTTAAAATCTGCACAAATAATTACAAAAATTTGGAAGCGTCTTTCTCCCTCCCTTTGTTAACAAAAATTGTCTGCATTCTTGTATGTATATAGGCATGGTTCTATTCTGTGATAAATAATATCAAACTTTCATTCAGGTTGCATGAATCTGCTGCTTCATTAAGTGCGCCTAATTCAAGTTTTATGTTAGCTTATAGCAGAAATAATATTAATTGGGAATGAATGACATCATTAGTTTCTGACCTGCGTGTTTACCTGAACGCATGCGATTGAGCCCATTAACTTTAGTCTCGGCCCCTGTTGTTGGGCCCAGTGATCCAGCCCAAGAATCCCGACATTCATTCAGCAATGCTGACAGGACACGACACGACATTTCGTACAAAGGGAAGAGGCTGGGAAAGAGTGGAATTGGATATTGTCAAAATCAAACGTCATAGTGGTTGGTTGGCGACGATCGTGGCGGAGTGGTTGCACCTCGCAGTTCGCACCCCACCCTGCGCATTCTAGCATCTCCCCACTCGGTCGGTTGCGCTTGGCGCTTGGCGCTCCCAGTCCCACCCATCATTTTTAGTTTGTACTCGAAAATATGATGGCCACAACAACCACGCAAATCATTTCCTCCTCGTCCTCTTCTCCCTCTCCTTACTTTGCGCACCCCACCCTCCTTCCATGTCAACCCCTTCGACTCAAGCGGGGTCCCACCGCCCTGCTGGACCTCCGACGAAACCCTAGCCCTCATCAACGCCTACGGTGCCAGGTGGTTTCCCTCAATCGCGGCAACCTCCGCACCTCCGACTGGGATGCCGTCTCCTCCGCCGTCTCCGAATCCACCCCCGGAGCTTCTAAGTCCTCCATCCAGTGCCGTCACAAGATCGAGAAACTGCGGAAACGGTATCGTTCCGAGAAACAGCGCTCTCTCTTATTTCCAGGTCGGTTTGTTTCTTCTTGGGACCTTTTTCCTTTTTTGGATTCCATGAATTTTGGGTCTTCGTCTGTCTCTGGGCTTGTAATCAGAGTCGTGGAACTTGTTGATCAGAAAATTGTGGATGTTACTGAGTTTCGAGTGAAATTGCAGATGATAAGAGTTTAATGAGTAAATATGGGAATATTGACGTTGGTTTCAATCCAGATTTTGCTTTAGGAAGTGGGTTAATGAGGAATTACGAGAATATTGATTCTGAGGTTTAGATTCTGGGGCAAAGGATTATTT
>JASUUF010000050.1:0-80780 GCA_030449835.1 Clausena lansium | reverse complement strand
AAACTTGAAATATATAGATTTTTACATTAAACATAAAGATATACCTTGATCCATACTTTTAGAAGTTGACAATAAAAATTGTGTTTCTCTCCCTTGGCCTCTCTTTGATGTTTACGTAATAATTTTGTGTGCGTAACCCTAATTTAATAGAATATGGTTTCTTTTATAGGCAGAGAGAGGATCAACTTTCTTTCCTATTTAAATAATGATTCACTTTCCATTAAAGTTGAATCTAATAAGAAATGTAATATTCTCTCGTAAATAAAATGTATTCAATAATATAAACTTAATAAATATATCTATGTGGGTTAAAATAATCATGTGGGCCATAAAATCTTACATTTACAACAATATTATGGTGTATATCAAAAATCGTTGCCTTGGACTCGTATACATACAGTTGTGTGTCAATTTAGCAAGATAAAAATTGATAAATGAAGGGAAATTGAGAGTTGAGCTTCGTATTTAAATTGAATGTGGACGTGTGAAATGCTCTATAACACATGGGTTGACAATACTTTGGAAAGATAATATCATATGACTGCATTATTTGGATTTACAATGAAAAAAAGTCCACAGATACATGGAATTAGAAATTTACTGTATAGATGATAAATATAAATATATTTTATTGTGGCATAGTGCAATGTTATATCTCAATAATATATATTGAGGATATATATTTATCATCTATTTATATTTGTGACAGAGAAAATTTACCTTACCTAATTGTACCAGAGAAAGTCTCTTTTAATTATTGTAATTCAAACCTGTTCCCTCAAATTTTTAAATTAATTTTTCAATTCTTTCCTCCCCTCCCTATGATTTCAACGTGATCAGTTATAAAATCAAGTGACTTGCCGGGGGTGCACTTTCCAAGAATTTTTTGAAAAGAAATTGTTGTTACAAAAAATTCAAACCGCCTTCAGATGGGTTACATATTTGCTGGCAGACTAAAGCATTACTGCTAATATGGCTATCAGATGGGGATCGCAACACTCATTATTTGCATACTTATACTAAAATTAAAAAGGCTCGCAGTTTAATTATTGCAATGAAAATTTGTTGTAACCTCATAATTGATCAAAATCTTATAGCCGGGCAACCTTGTTGACTTCTGCCGAAATCTGTATTCATCCAATGAAAGTGACTGATCAAGCTGTCGACTTTTGTGTTCACATTCGGATGATGATAATAGAATGCTTACCGCTCACCTTGAAGTCTCTGACATTAAGGCTGCTGTTTTCGCTCTTGACCACTCTTGTGCCCTTGGTCCTGAAATTTTCCAGTAATTTTTTTATTTTTTATTTTTCCAGCGTTATTAGGATCTTATTTAATTGCTCATATCGATCTTGTACCTTGTGTTCAACAATTTTTCGTGGGTTCAGATTCTCTCTTTGATCATTATTTAAATTTTTAAAGATTAATTAACATGTGGCATTATTAAATTTAATGGTCAGAATTTATTTTTAAATAATTTTTTTCACTACCACTTAAATGATGTGTTTTAATTCCTTAAAAATCTCTATCATGACTATTTTTTCTCACTAAACTCTCTTACCGTCATGAACTCTTCTTCTCCTTAATAATTAACTATTGCAGTAAGAAAAAATTGAGAAAACCATTTTACTTCATTTAACGTGAATTTCAACAATGCTAATAATTCAATGAGGTTAGGTTATTATTTTATAATGCTTCTTGATTTCACTGTAGTTTCATCCTTTGCATCTTTATAACGTTAATAATTTTTATTAATGGTCGCTAAAGTTTCATTGGCTCTTTAAATGGCCACAATTGATAATGTTTAAGAAAATTTAAGCAAATCGGATGGAAGCCCAAATATGGAATGGAGTTTGATTACGATGAATCAGCATATGCTTTCTACGATGCACATGGGTCAAAAGTGGGGTTTAGTTATACAAAAGAGACTTTTGGCAAGAATAAGTATAGGGTGAAATCACCTCTAGGCAATTTGTTTAAGTTAAAGTGGGATTGCAATCGAAAGATAAATAGATCATTTGACTTTAAAACCTAGAGTAGAGGCAAGAATTGGTTGTGATGGTCAATTATGTGTTAAATTAGATAGGAAGATAGAAGAATTAATTTCATGTTTATCATTTTGTGGAATCACACAAAGATCCTATTGTAGTGGAAGAGTGCACACATATGCTTCCTTCTTAAAGAAGAATATCCATTTCACAAGCAATGGAAGTAGATTTGGCAGATGAATTTGGAATTTCATTTAAGTCTACTTTTGAGCTAATGGGTTAGCAAGCGGGTGGAAAAGAGTCCATTGGATACACCAGACTTGATCAAAAGAATTACCTTAGAATGAGAAGATCAAAGCAAATGGCATATGAAGAAGCAGGGTATATTTTAAATTACTTATGTGGACAACGTTTAAGAAATCCTTCATTTTTTTCCTTTATATGACTAGACAATGAAGAGCAAATTACGAATATATTTTAGGTCGATGCTAAAATGATAATTGATTATTGTTAATTTGGTTATGTTATAAGTTTCAATACGGCTTACAAAATTAATAAAGAAAATCGGCCATTTCCAATGTTTGTTGGATTGAATCATCACTAAGAGATTGTTACCTTTAGGGCAACATTATTGTATAATGAGATTGCTTATTCCTTCATTTGGCTATTTGAAACATTTTTGTAGGCTATGTCTAGAAAGACTCCAAAAATAATTTTCACAGATCAGGATGCTGCAATGGTCAAGGACATTTTACATGTCATGCATAATATATTCCATAAGCTTTGCACATGGCATATGATGCAAAATGCCTTGTAGCATATGAAGGGTGTGTTTAAAGTTACTGGTAAAGTACAAAGTGTCTTGTCGGTATATATGGATAGTATTGAGGATGAAAATAAGTTTTCAATTATTTGGGATAAGATGCTTTATGAAAATGATGCACATGATAATAGTTGGCTGAAAAGTATAATTAAGTTGAGACACATAAATGGGTTTATGCATATGTTAGGCAGGTATGGTCTGTTGAAATGAAGAACACCCAACTTTGTGAGAGTTTTAATGCAACTTTAAAAGACTACTTGAAATCAAATCTTAATATGCCTTAGTTTTTTATGCACTTTGAAAGGATGGTCAATGATAAATGATACAAGGAGTCAGAAGCAGAGTATGACTTGTGCTATAGGTTGGTCAATATGAAAATGTCGGTTAAAATGTTGGCTCAAGCAAGAGATATTTACACACAGGTAATTTTTCAAGAGTTCTAAGATCAGTTTGAAGATATTTACACACAGGTAATTTTTCAAGAGTTCCAAGATCAGTTTGAAGAGTCAATTGATTTATCTATAAAAAGAGACTCTGTGGATGGTGAACATTTACACTGTACAATTGGTGTGGATGATTTTGACAAGAGCTGTGTGAAAATGGAGAATGATGACACATTGTCTTGTAGATGTAGGAGGTTTGAGATAAAGGGGTTTTATGTAGCCGTATCATCAAGGTTCTTTGAGATGTTATGGATGTCAAAAAAATTCCTACCCAATATATTATAAAAGAGTTGGACTATTGGCACCCCTTTATTAATCTCATAAAAACCCTATTATATTACAATTACAGTTAAGGACATATACAAATAGGATTAACCAAATTTATATTTTCTCTCACTTTTCAATTTTATTTTGCTTGCACAATATAAAATTTTTATTATCATTAAAATAATCCGAATTTAAGAAGTAATCGTCTAAGCCAAAACAAAATTCTTGTAATAAATATAGGAACACAACGGGAAAATAAATTAAATAAAATTTTATCCCACTGCAAACAATTTTTTAAGGATTCTCAGACTAATTGCTGCACCCAAGTTCTGAGAACAACGGTGTTTAAACACAGAGTAAGTGACTGCAAGAGCAGAAACATCAGAACTTGGTTTTTCTATAATAGCAGCAAAACAGTTCTGGGTGTGTCCATGCCTTCAAGTCTCTGCTAGCAATCCTAAGTTGTACGAGACATGTCCATACATGTCTTTATCTTCTATATTTACCAAGATATCCAATAAGGCTTCTGAGAGTAAAAATGCATATGAGCTGGCACATGCGCATACATGAATTTGGCAAGACTAGTTGAAGATAATTGTTACAAAAAAAATTGAAACTGTAAAATAAAGTTTTTAGCCTATGGTAAATATAATTTTTAAATAACAATTTTGATAAAAATAAAAAAGATATTATAGTTTGTTCACTATACAAATATATAATCAAATTAACTTAACTTTGAAGTTACAACAACAAATGTTTACTAAATATTTTGGTATTACACCTTGTAGTTACACATCCTCAATAACCTAGAAGACCTTATTATTTTCAACGAAGGGATCGAGAGACAAGAAGAAACCATTGATCTTGTCATTTCCTTAATTGGAATTTTTACGATGTTGGGTAAGGTTCATGTGAGTTTATAGTTGGTTTGATCTGTAGCAGCTTCTTCTTTTGTATTCTGTATAATGGTTTTGAATTTGTTATAATTTACAAATATATTACAATCTATATCTAGACTCCATTGGGTACTAGACATATAAATTTAATTATAGTACAACGAAGAGGTTTCTTAAATATTAATTCGAAAATCTTCTCCTAGTATATTCAAAGAAATATCAAGACAAGGAATAAAATCAAACTTTACAAGTACCAATTCTACCTAAAAATGAGCAAAGGAATTGGGATAAAACACACGTGAGTCTTACAAAAATGTGCCCACTGAAAAAACAATATGTATTTTGTTAAGAAAAGCACGGGATGATTGAAGTTAGTTCAAAATAATAAATAAATTTCGGAATAGATTATTGACTATGGAGATATTTCAGGTGAAAAGATAGTAAAAGCAATAAGCGGAGCACCACGTGCCCAAATCAATGATGGAGATGTGGGGCTCTAATTATAGGGTCACAATCTCGATTTTGTGCCAATAAATAGAGGCAATATGTCACAAATGTAAACATTCACAAGATGTCAAGATCCCATAAGCTCTGGTTAAAAAACACTGGAGTCATCATCTTCCTCTAATGCTCTTTATTCTGTATTCCACACATCATAATTTTCTTATACATCCTTGCTTAAGCGACGGAGGATCGAAAGATTAGAGTGAATCAAATTCGGGAATGTAAAAACATTTCTTTCAACCTCCAATAAGGGCTCAGACTTACAAGCCCAATGGCATCCAACAAATAAAGCCCACAAGGTGAAGATACTTGGAGCGGGTTATACTTTTAACAGTACAAACACTTGAGAAGAAAAGGGAGAAAAATGACGTGGATTTTTTACTACGTTTACAACAAGGAGATGGCGGAAGAAAACAAAAGAAGCAGAATATTCTATAGTATTAGGCTAGCTGAGGGCCTACGGCAAATAACTACTTCTCAAGGAAGGGGACACGTCATCTCAACTTCACTACTTCTCAAAGAAGGGAACACGTCATCTTCATTTCACTACTTCTCAAGGAAGGAGACGCTCTCTAGTGGAAAGCTAAACAGATGTCTCCATAACGCAGTCAAAGGAAAATTCAAAATTCTCACGCAGTTAATCATTCCAACTCAGCCCCGACACCGACCTATCACCAAGCTTGTGTGTATAAAAATAAATGATCACGCCATTTTCTCTGTAAACGCAGGGGCAAAATTTTTCTTATGAAAACAGAATCGGAGAGGGCGCTAGCAAAGACTCTAGCACTTCGAATCAGAGATGAGCTATCTTGTAAGATGAAGAAATTACCATCAATCTTCTGAACAAGAAGAGACTTGACCCTGATTTCTCTGTCCAAACAACCAACTTTGTTGATACATACAACTTCGAGGCGTTTCAATTACTGGGTAAGTATCATCAGATACCCATCACTTTTGGTAGTAATTGCTTTTGTTTCTTGCAGAGGGTATCAGAAACACATTTTGAATAAAAGTTTTTTTTTCTCTGTGGTTTTAACTTCAGGTACAACTCAGCAATTATCACCTTATCATATCACGTATAATTTCAGAAATCATGTTGCAGAAAATGGCTTCTGAACGGTGAGAAAGAACTTGCCTTATGAGCTGTTTCAATATCAAGTTATCCACGTTGAGTAAGATATCTCTGTTAAAAAATTAATACTCTTGACATTTTATTTCAGGTAAAACCTCAACAACTACCAAATCACAAGCGGTGATTTTAGAAATCATGTTGCAGAAAATATTGTTTAAGGGGCAAGAAGAGTCAAAGAACAACTTATACTCCATTGTCAATTCCTAAATGTTGTGTATAAGCTACACATCCAAGAAAATGGACTCGCTCTTCTTCTTCACTCAAATATGCACTTGCAATTGCCATGCAAGAATTTACTTCAATAGTATGTGTAACCCACAATTAAAATTGTGTCGGGGAATATTAATGTTGAAATTTTAAATTTTGACTAATGCTTCAAGCATACTGGATCCATTCCTAACTCTGTTACTAATTGTAGTATATGGCCTAGTTCTTGAAAGTTGGCCTTGTTTATGAAAGTGCTATGCTATGTAAATTGATCCTCTTGCATCCATTAATAGTAATGACTTCTTTATGTGATATTTGAATTGGGATGGCAAAACTGCCCGGATTTAGGTGCATCCTGATCCGTAATACATTTTACATCTCTGATCCGCAAAAAACGCGATCCGAACGCAGATAATATCCGCACTTGGACACTTGACGAACATTGTGATATCCTGACCGCAAAAAATTAAAAATTTAATAATTTAAAATTTAATTTTTAAAATTCAATAATTACCTAATAATATCAAACTAAATTCAATCATAAATTCAAAATTCCACATTTAGCAGATCAACATGAATAACATATAAATAATATCATAAATCTAATAATAAAAAACACCACAACATAAATTAAACAAAAAAAACCATAAATTCTACAATTTAAGTAATAATATCAAATAAAATTATTCAATTATAAAAATTCATAAAGATTAAGAATTAATAATTCAACATGAATAAATTTAGGGTTAGGACCTCTAGGTTAGATTTTTTTTTCTGGTTAAGTTAATATATATTTTTAATTTAATTAATAATTTAATATAAAATTTAATTGGATCCGATTATGCTGAATTGGATCTCTCGATCCGTATCAGTACCGATCCTACTTTTCAACATCAGATCTGCATTTTTTAATATGTGGATCCTGGATTTTTGCTGCATTCGAATCTTCCTGATCTGGACATTTTTTGCCATCTCTAGCCCAGGCTTGTATTTTCTCCATCAACCTGGTCACCGACCTCAACCATATATATGCAATATACACTGCATAGGTCGGCCTTGCATCGAGTGTTGAAGTCCCCTTTTGAGGATTCTTATATAATTATTAGTATATTTCATTTCCGATCTTTTAATTAAAATCGTGTAGAGATAGGCATCTATCCCTAGTGCGTGTGGAACGAGATATTCTTTTCAATTTTTACTATGATGTAAATTAGGTACATTATATAATATACTTGATTTAAAATTAAGTGTTGGTGGTAAGATTTAGGCCATGCAATTAAGAACATGACCACGTGTGTTAGTAGTCCCTACGTTCAATTGGCCTTTGCAAAATATGGAAGATAAATTCGAAGGGTATGGATAGAGATCGTAAGATCTCGTTAAAAGAGTATGAAATACGCTTATTACGCAGAAATCAGCTCGACCATCCATTCGACTCTATCAATATGGAGTCGGCGAGCATGAAAGTTCGATTGACTCATTTGAAATATATCAATAAGAGATTAAGACATACTTTGTGAGAAAGCTATAAGGGGGATAGTTTTATAAATTTGCATACATGCCTGGCGGCAAAGAGGTTAAAGTACTCAGAGTTGAATAATCAAATTACCCAAATTAAAAGCCCCAACCTAAGGAGGGAAATGGCTTATTATAGCATGCCATGTGTCCAAAAAAGACACTAAAATACTCTTAAGGGCACTCCCTATATAATGTTAGGTCAATCTCAACAAAACATGTTCAACTTCTTCCTGCCAAACTCTCAGATCTTTCTGATCGACATTGTGGTTACACCAGGAAACCCGAAGGCACCCTCTCCAATACCAATACTTAGTTTACTTAATACATCAGAGTCTCATTATCTAGCCACTCATGACACATCCTCTAACGGTCTTTTTCTCTTATTTTCGGAACCATCCCCTGGCTTTTTCCATCTCCAAAAAAGTTTGTTATGAGATAAATCAACCCTCACCATCAGCCAAACCATCAGCAAAAAGCAAGTTCTCATAACGCATTTGAGCTAAATTAAAATCGGATCAAAAATAGATGATCCATGATATATTTTTACATAAATATCAATGGATTTTTTTTATTGTAATACATCAAACAATATATATATATATGTTCTCCAGATCGTTTGACTTGAGCTAAGCCAAGAAGAGTTTACTGCTATTTGCACAATAACCACCAACAAATTCAAAATCAAAAACCGACCCAAAAGGGAAGAAATGCATACTTTTGTCAATATTCGTAATTTGAAAATTTTCATTTTTGACTATTGTTGTTATAAAAAAGCTTCAAATAAAAGAGGGTCTCACGCCTTTAGACTATCCAATCAAACAAGCTTCCTGCGAAGACAGAGAGGAGATATGTTGTTGATTTTCCACGACTGATCAAACGAGGAGTTACTTTATGCTGTTGCAATAATTTAATCATCGCGTAAACGAAGGTACTTTTATGGTTGAAAAAAAAAATTGGATATTGGTACCTAAATTTATTATAATGACAATTTAATATAGTTGTCATATAAATTTCAAATTAATAAACAATCATGAACTCTAGAAATGGAAAACGAAAAATGGTATGATTTATTGATTGATGGACGAGAAAACTATACAATTTGTTACAATTTTATTTTTGAACTTTACAATTTAAAAAAAAAGATTTACATTTATTATAACTTACAATAAAAATTTTCGGTGTAAAAATGAGTAACAGGACAATAGAATCAAGTAGATCAATGGATAAATTTTACTTAACTGTAACTTAGAGAGACTTCAAAAAATAATGTCTACTTAATTAAGAAAACTTTGAACAATTTTACAAGTAAACGCTAACTACAAATAAAGCCCCAGCGGTGTTGTTGTCACCTCTAAAGTTGAAATCACAAGTTTATTTCTCCTTAAATAAATAAATGTGTATAAAGAAATAAATACTTATAAAGTGTCCTAAATATTAGTGGATAAAATAACTTAATAAGTAGTCAAGAAAGGGGATAGCTGCTCCATTGAGTGCAAGTTTTCCAAAAATCGTATTAATTTTCGCTCATGTTTTTTTATTGATGCCCAATAAAATTTTTAATTTGTTCCTGTTGGCTTTAAAATTAACGAAAAAATAGATACAAAATTACATTTTAATCATCAAAACCAACACACAAAATTAAATATAATCACTTAGAAAAAATGAAAATCCCTAGCTAAATAAAAACTGCCCCCACCTGTGGCTCTTCCCCCAGTCTGAAGTTATGTACATCATCATTCATCAGTGAAATTAAAATAATGAAACTACAAAGGAAGAGATTGAAAGAAGTAGAAGATTCTAGATTTACTGAAGTATTAGAAGATTCTAGAATTCCCCTTAGTCCAGTAACCTCAAAATAAATACTGTGCTAATGTTAACGTTTTTTTCTTTAATTATTTCTTTTAATTAATGGTAACCCCATGTACACAAGTTTTTCATTATTTTTATAATTAACAATTATTCTATATAGTTTTAACGGTTATTCTGTTGATGTTTTATAAAATTCTTTTAGGTAAATATCGAAAAAAATATTTGAAGGGACTAAATACTAACAAAATATTAATAAAATAAACTACAACAGCATGTGGTTTTATAATATAATAATCTAGAAGTTAAATATAAAGTAATTTATATCCAATAAGGTAACGTAAAAAACTAAAAATGAATAACATGTGAGTAGACTATGTGAGGCTAATATTATATTTTTTCATTATTTTTTGTGATTATATAAGTTACATTAAATATAACCTAAAGCGACCCTTATAATATTAAGTGTTGTAATTTATTTTATCACTACACAGCTATTGTATTATGATTTGGCGTAGGTCCTCAAGGGATTTTTGGATGGATTCTTTGAGTTGTGTGACCTGATCTTCAAGGGCTCGATATCGTGTTTGCATACCATCGTTTGTTATCTCCCAACGAGAGCACCAAATGATGGCCAGTATGATAGCAACAGCAAGATCTGGAATTAAGTTTCCACTTCAGAGGGTTGAGGCCTCTAGAATTAGAAGAGTGAAGAATAGAGGATAGAGAAAATAGAGGAATTGTATTTTGGATTCAAGGGAGCTGCCCTTTTCTTATTCATTCGTTTCTTTAAATACTCCTTCAAGAGAGCTACAGACAAATTCTAGAAATAACTAAGAATATTCTCTCTGACAAACTTGATAGCACAGCAAACCAGAATTGCAATAATAGCAAAACAGAATTGCAATAATAAGTAAATAATAAATTCAGTACAATATCTTTATAATATCTAAGTGCTGTAATCAGTTGAACCATCATTCACGCACAAAATCTTAAAGCTTGATGGGAATTTTGGGCTATGTCTTGGGCCTAGCTTGAGCAATCAGCTGTGTAGTGGTTGTATCACGTTAGTGGAATTTTTCCAATATTTTCCCCCAATAAAATTTATAATTTGTTCCTGTTGGTTTAAAAAAATTAACAAAAAAATTGATACAAAATTACATTTTAATCATTAAAACCAGCACATTAAACCCAAAATTAAATTAAAACACTTAGAAAAAAATGAAAATCTCTAGCTATATATATAAAATCTGCCCCCACCTGTGGCTCTTCTACCCTGTCTGAAGTTATGTACATCGGTGAAATTAAAATAATGAAACTATGGAGGAAGAGATTGAAAGAAGTAGAAGATTCTGGATTTACTTGAAGTAGCAGAAGATTCTAGAATTCCCATTAGTCAAATAACCTCGCCACAATAAATGCTATGATAATGTTAACAGTCTTTTTTTAAATTATTATTTTTTAATTAATGGTAACCCCGTTACACATGTTTTTCATAATTTTTATAATTAAAAATTATTCTATATAGTTTTAACGGTTATTTCGACGTTTTATAAAATTCTTATAGGTAAATATCAAGAAAAATATTTAAAGGGACTAAATACTGACAAAACACTGATAAAATAAACTATAACCATATGTGGTTTTATAATATGGTAATCTCTAAGTTATATGTATTGTAATTTACAATCAATAAAAGTAATAAAAAAAATGAAAAACATACAAGTGGACCATGTGAGGCTAATATATTTTTACATTTTTTTTATAAGTTACATTAAGTATAACTTAAAGAGATTTTTATAGTTTTAAGTTTTATAATTTATGTTATCTGTCTTTTATCTTATTTTTTAATTTAAATATTTGTGTTCAAGTATTAGTAGTACGAGGATGGAGATGATGGTGCTGAACCAAAATGAGGATGATGGTAGGGTCTTCACCTCTCAAACTATGTGGCTAAGAAGCTGATACTTTTTTGAATTTTCCATATTATTTTTGTCACTTTGTTCATTGACTGACCTTCAAGTAAAGGGGAATTGATTCCTTAGTCTACTTTAAGGTAGCGTTTACATTTTGGATTGGAGTGAGAATTTTGAAGAGTGAGAATAGGATTGAGAGTGTGGAGTGAGAGTGAGAGTATATTGTTTATTTACACTGAAATGGGAGTATAGAATCAGAATCGGAATCATAATTCAATCAATATGTTTATTTTGTCTTGGATTGGAGTAAATTATTTCAAATTACAGTTTTACCCTTATTTAAAGAATTGTAGTTTTTAATTATAAAATTAATAAAAATATATTTAAAAAATAAAGTATTTATTTTATTATATTTGTAAATTAATAATAATTATTAATATTCTTAATTATATAAATCACAATTTTTTTATTATTTTAATTTTATTTATGTAAGTTAAAAATTATTTATTAGAGCAACACAAATGAAACATTATTATTAATAATATAGTACAAAATTAATATTTTCTTAGAATAAACTATTTATTATTATTAATTATTCATATTAAATAAATATAATACTATTATTTTTAAATAAATATATTTCTATTAATTTCCTATTATTATTATTATTATTATTATTATTATTATTTAACTTAGAATCAATGTAAATTATTATTTTTAACTAAGTGTAATAATATTACATTTAAATAAATTTAATATTATTATTTTTAATAAATGCAATTTTATAAAATAATATAATAATATTATTTAAATACATATGATATTATTTATTTTATTTTATTAAATTTAATTATATTAAATTTAAATTATAAAAAGATAAAAAAGGACGAGGGAGGAGTGGGATTCCCACTCCCACGGGGTGGGGTGGGAGTAAAATCCCACTTCCTATAGGTAGGGGTGGGCATTTGGTTTGGTTCAGGCCGAGCCGAACCGAACTGAACTGTATTATGGCAGTTCAATTCAATTCAGTTCAGGACATAAAAATTAAATGGTTCAAAAATTCTGAACCATTTGTTTTTTTATTTGGTTCGGTTTTAAACCGGACCAAATGGTTTAACAAAACTATTTGGTTTTTATTTGGTTCAGTTTAAAACCGAACCAAATGGTTCAAAAAAATAAAAAAATTAAAAAAATAAAAAGTTTATTTTGTAATATATAGTGGATTTCTATATTAATATTGGACTTTGTTATGCTCATTTACTTTTATTAGATTTTATGTTGTTTATTGTTTGTCTATTTTTAGATATTATTGAACTTTATTATGTTAATTTATTATTGTTAAATTTTATTATGTAGTTTATTGTCTGTGGATTTATAAATTCAAGATTAGTATTATATTTTTTTCTTTACTGAATAATGAATAATTAAACATATAGGATAAAACCAAACTAATCCGAACCAAACCGAACTAAATTACCGAATCGAACTGAACCGAACTAAATTAATTTGGTTCAGTTCAGTTCGGTTCTATAATTTAGTTTGTATTTAGTTCATAAATTTATGAACTATTTGGTTTTAGTTTGGTTCGGTTCAGATTGAATAGTGCCCACCCCTACCTGAAGGAGTGGGAATCCCACTGTCCACTCTAAAAATGGGTGGGATCCGTTTCCCACTCTCTTCTACACTCTCCCCTAAAAAGTATAAACAAATACTAGAGTGAGAGAAATCCACATTTCTCACTCCCACTCCAACAAGTAAACACGCTCTAAAAATTGTGACTTGTGAGAATGTGTAGTCAACTCCGTTGGAGAAACAACCAATGGTTGTCTCACTGTAGCACAACGCGTAAAGAGAAAGTAGTGTCAATGCCTCTATACAATCAAGTAACATGATCACCCCTCACTCACACTTAATTCTTTCTCATACAGCAAATTCTTCCCACCAAACCGCTGAGAGAGAGAGAGAGAGAGAGAGAGAGAGAGAGAGAGAGAGAGAGAGAATTTTATTGATAATTCTTTCTCATAGAGCAAATTCTTCCCATCAAACGAGAGAGAGAGAGAGAGACCACTGCAACTGTATTGAATTAGAACCAATAGTGGAGAGTCTTGCGGGGTTTCATTAGATCCCTACCAGCTATTGAATAAGTGGTTTCTACTCTCATTTTCTTTTGTACTTCCTTAAGAAAAAAAAAAACCTGAAATGGAGAGTCATATGGGGTTCAATTTCCAGCCATCCGATAAACTAATCCTCCATTTTCTTAAGGAGAAGAGGCTTGACCCCCATTTCTCACATTATCCTATCAAGGATATTGGTCATATCTGCAACCTTGAGCCATGGGACTTAGCAAGTATGTATATGTAATCTTTTTTTTTTTCTCACTTTTCTCTCTAAGCTCTTGTACTGAAAGATTTTCCCAACTGAACTAATTGGTACGCTACATATATTTTTATGATGCAGCGGAATCAAAAACTGAGTCAGAGGATAAAGTTTGGTACTACTTTTTCTATGAACCTTATTACCCGTATAGTGGGAGTAACCGTGCCCAGAGAAGAACAGAAGCAGGGAACTGGCAAATTACTAGTAAAGATTCCCCAATCGAAGCTAGAAACGGCCTTACTGGTACCAAAAAGTTTTTGACTTTCTACCTTCGTAGTCCTGGTTCTAAGGCAGAAGCTAAGACCGACTGGGTTATGCATGAGTACCATGTCAAGGACGACCCCAGTTATAAGGTATGAGCTTAATTTGTTTTTGTCACTCACTTAAAAGTTCATTTCTTTCAAGAATTGTTAAATCTTTGGATGTACAATAAGGCTAGCTCTTCTTGATGATTGAAGTGATTAATGGGTGAAGCATGCTAGATTATTGTGTGCATTGGAGATATAACAGGATTATGTAACCAGGCAGTCTTAAAATTTTTACGCCTTTTGATGCAGCATCGACACTGATTTCTATGACGATGAAAATTGTCCGGACATCCGAACTGAGCATTTTAAGTAGATATCATTGTTGCCTATTACTTAAACATTAATAGGTAGGATCTTCGCATCACGATGAAAGAAATTGTGACTTTATTTAAAATGCAACTGCAAATACGTGTCCAAAAGCATTTTGCATGACTTGATGAATGAATCTGTTGTTGTTTGGTGAGTAGCAATTTTGGCAGTGCTAATGAATGTCTGAAAATTAATTGATAATTCGGTATTCCTTATTTTGGTTTTGCCTTTAATTCATGTAGAAGGAATTTGTTTTGTGTTGCATACAAAGAAAACAGAATAAGAAGAGGAAGCGTGGTATTTCGACTACCGATGAAGGGGAATCAAGTGAACAATTGGTTTCTCCGCCTAGTGACCATTCGATTTCGAATGTATATCTCAATGAAGAAAACACTCACACTATCCCTCACCAGAAACGACAAAATCACAATTCCATTTCTTATTCTGGAAATCTTACCGTAGATAACACTATATACCTTCAGTCAATAACAAATAACACCCCAACTCAGCTATCACTAAGTAAGCATTTGATTTCAAAGGGAAATCATAATGGTGAATATATTCCCACAAACCACCCGCTACTACAAAATCCTGGTGAAAAAACTACTCTCACATACTCACAGCAACTACCAAATAATCACAATTCGATTTCTTATCTTGGAAATCGCGTTGAACAAAATATGTACTCTCTCACGAATAATTGGGTAATGCCCAATTATCCTCCTACTCAGCAGCCGCAGCCATATCACAGTATGATTTCTCATTTGGGAAATCAAATTAAACAAAATAGTCCCACAAACCCCCTGCTGCCACCAAATAGCAATTTGGAGTCGCAGCTACTACCAGATCACCTATCGGTGATACACAATTTTGCTGAAGATAATTTTCAGGAAGAAAGTCTGTCAGTTGGAGAAACCAAGTCATACGGTGGTTACAATAGGCTAAATGACACCTCTTCTTCTGCAGTGCAGACACCAATTTCTCAAGAACAAGAATCAAAATATTCTAATAGTTCTTTTGGTAATTGTGATCTTTCTGACTTTGAAATTTACAATGTTGAGCAGGTAAATAACCTGATCAAATCCATAAGGGCTTTACTGGATGAAAACTCTCGCGAAGTGACCGGAAAAACCCTTACCCCTACTTTAACCCATCAAAGACTGATGGCGAAGCTTTAGCGTATGCAGAGGATAGTAGTGATACAAACACTGCTTACAACGATACATGGATAAAAGAACAACTTGAGAATTTTGCTTAAGTAGCAAATTTAAAACAACTATCAAATCCTCTAGGAAGTAATATTTTTAATTTACTACTTTCTATCTATATGGGTGATGATGCTTCTATCAAATCTTCTTAAGTAGCATGTAAACAACTATGAAATCCTCTGGGAGGAAAGTACTGTAATCTTCAGTAGCATGTAAACAACTATAAAATCCTCTTAGGAGGAAAGTACTGTAATCATAAGTAGCATGTAAACAGCTATGAATTCCTCTTAGGAGGAATGTATTGTAATCTTAAGTAGCATGTAAACAACTATATTAAGTAGCATGTAAACAGCTATGAAATCCTCTTAGGAGGAAAGTACTATTATTATTGATAATGTGATATTGTCTAGTAATTTTTAAGACTCGCGACATAGCTGTGTTTAAAAAAAAAATGGATGGTGGAAGTCATTTTGTTGGGTGTTCCTGGAAAATAATATTATTGAAAGTTACATGTTATAATAGCATTAATTTTGGTATAGTAAAATGTGCAGGAAGTAAAATTTTGATTTTTAAATTTAAGCAAATGTGTGTTGAGCAATTGGATGTAAAGAGTGTTTTAGTGAGTTCAAGTAACCTCTCAATGTTGAAGATCATGGAAAAACTCTTTTTTCTTCTGTCCCACCATTGCTGGCAACCCTAAATGTCTCTCATAAGCAGGCACAACCGTAAAACCAAAAATCTCAGTCAACTCTCTACGAACAGCAGCACAGACATTTGGACTAAATAACATTGAAGAATTTGCAAAATTAAAACATTGTCCAGATGCAGCAGAATACACGTCAAAAATCTCCTTTAAGCGACGACAATCACTAGTGGGTGAAGAAGTTGAGTGGGTGGTCTACACAATAATTCTCCAGAGGGGGTAAAGAGGTGTTAATTAAAGCAGTGGCCCAAGCAATTCCTGCTTATGCAGTGGCTGTTTTTCGTTTACCAGTGGGGTTTTGTGATGAGTTAAAGAGAAAATTTACAGCTTTTTGGTGGGGAACGACGAGACAGCGACGAAAAATTCACTGGTTAGGGTGGAATCATATGAGTCGCTTTAAACAAACGGGTGGTGTTGGTTTTTGGGATTTGGGATATTTTAACCAGGCGATGTTGGCAAAACAAGGGTGGTGGCTGTTGTTGTATGATGATTCTTCAGTAACATGTGTTCTAAAAGCTCGCTATTTTCGTAGATGTTCCTTCTTAGAGTCTGATTTGGGGAGTAATCCATCGTATATTTGGCGTAGTATGATTTGGGGTAGGGAGCTGTTAATGAAGGGTCTTCGGTGGAGTGTGGGGTGTGGGAGGAGTGTTGGTATCTATACTAGTAACTGGCTGCCACGTTTGATTACTTTTCGGCCAATCTTGCCACCAACCTTACCTCTTAATTCTGTGGTTGCAGATTTGATTCTAGATGGGAATTGCTGGAATGTACCTATGTTAAAACAACATTATTTAGAACTAGATGTTCAGCAGATTTTGAAAATTAAGCGGCCATATCAGCCTTGCACTGATAGAATTCTATGGCATTATGATAGGAAAGGAGAGTATTTTGTGAAGTCCAGTTATGATTTGGCTGTGCAGATATGAGATTCCATGTGTGCTGGGTCTTCAAGGGCAGCTTCATGTGGGTGGCAAATTGTCTGGAAGTTAAATGTTCCTCCCAAAATACGAATATTTCTTTGGCGAGCTATTTTAAATATTTTACCTACAATGAACAAATTAAAGTCAAAGAGAGTTGTACAAGACTCAATTTGCCGTATGTGTGGTTGTTTGGAGGAAACTGTAATGCATGTTTTGGTGGGATGTGGTTGTGCCCAAGGGGTTTGGAAAATCACAAAGTTTTGGGAGCTTACTATGCAGGACAAATTTTATGATTTGTAGGGGCTGTTTCAGTATGCTAGTCATGTGCTTTCACATGAACTGTCTCTTTTTGTGCTGACATTGTGGGATATTTGGGAAGCTCGTAATAGATGCTTGTATAAGGGGGTTAAAATGGTGCCAGCGTATATAGTTGCACGAGTTGAAGGTATGTTCCAATCTTTTGTTTCCGTGCAAACTGCTGGTGGAATCTCTGAACAGTCTACTGATGTTTTATCTATTGAGAAGTGGGTGGCGCCTTCAGTAGGTTGGTATAAATTAAATGTTGATGCAGCGGTTGATACAATTAATGGCAAGATGGTGTATGGTGCTGTAATTCGTAATAGTGATGGAAATGTTATGGCTGTGGGGGTGGATCAGGGTGTTTTTTCTGATGATGTTGATATTGCAGAGGCTAAAGTTCTTCGCTTTGGCGTCCGACTTGTTAGTGAGGCTGGTTTGTCTCCGTTGATGGTGGAGTCGGATTCATTGCGGGTTACTCAATTTGTTTCAGGCAGCTGTCATACATGTACAGAGTTATTTTGGATTATTTCAGAGATAAAGATACTCATTTCTGCACGGCAAAAATTCCAACTGCGGCATATTCCAAGGTGTTGTAACCATGCGGCTGATGTATTAGCCAAATTTGCTCTACAGTGTAGTGAATCTTTAGTATTGTTGGAGGATTATCCAAAGTTTTTGGAATGTTATCTTTAATGTGCTCTCTGAAATAAAATACCAGCTTTTATTAAAAAAAAAAAAAGTAACCTCTCAATGTTTAAAAAGACGATCTTGCCCTTTATTTTATGCTATATTACAACTTGATGCCAGTTTTAGTCAACAAATAAATTTGTCCGTACGACAATTAGCTTGACATCATCATTTTATTAATTGTAATAATGAAAAGGTCGTAAAATACTATTTGACAATAGTTAATGTAATGAAATGCTTATACTTTTGTAGTCACTTGTTATATTGACATAATTAGAGCAGCAAAAGAATAATAATGTAGTAAAAGAATAATAACACTACTGCCCAGGGGCACAGCCATTGGCATGGAATATGAGCCGATGATTGAGGTGGTGGGCAGCGGCACCAATGGCCATATCAATTATCACAGAAACATGGTAGCTATACATATAGGGCATTGGAGGTAGATTTTAAATATATTGCTTAAATTAAAGATGAAATTTAAGAAAAGCTAAGTATAAACTATCACAGGTTCATAAGTTTTTATACCACAGGTTCATAAGTTTAGTTTAAATTTTTTGAGAGAGATGAGATAATTTTGGACTATATTGTAGGAATTTTTCTTTAGAAAAATAAAATTTATTCTTTAATTTTGAGGTTAATGTATTTAGAAGAATATATGCTAATACACTATAAATTTAAGATGGAGGGATATATGGACAATGTTCAAAACAATCTTTCAAATCCTTATCTCTTTTGTAATTCTAACTTGAGTTGAGAATTAAATAGAATTGCTTGAATTACTTGACTCAGCCTGGGTCGCACTTTCTAAGAAATTATTGCTAGAAAAAAAAATTATACCGGCTTCAGACGAGTTACGTGTTTTTTGACAGACTAAAATACATGCTAATTGGCTATCAAATGTTACACGTGGTAACTTGAGAGTTAATCTTTATTTACAGTTTTGCCATTGCCTTTGTATTTGCGGTTGAAATATTAAAAAGGCCTCATCTTTTGAAAGTTTGATGGGAATTGTGGTACTGAACATTTTCTATCATGGTTGGATGAGATAGAGGTGTGTTTTAGATTAATGGACCAAAGTGCAAAAGCGTTGAGTATTTCTCGAAAGTCTTTTTAAAATTGGATTATGGAGTCATATGAAGTAAATTAGGGGTGGGCAAAATTGGGTTCGAAGCTTTTTTTTTTAAAATTTATTTTGAGCTTTTTTACAAATTATTTAGCTATTAGAAGTTTGCTTTTATGTAATTATCTCATTTTAGTCCGCTTTTACCAATTTTCAACAAAAAATAAAATCTAATCGTCTACTATTATAAAATCAAATGAATAAAAATTAAATTAAAATTAACACAAAGTTCAAACTTAATAGTCTCCATCTAAAGTGCAATGTTAAAAAATAAATGGTCTTCAAAACACAAAGCCACAACTCATGAAGTTTAAACATAATTAAATAGTTTCCAGAACACAAAGTCTAAAAATAAAGTCTCTAAAACAACAAAGTTCAAACACAAATACTAGATAACCTTCCTCCATGCAAGCACTTGGACAAGTTCTAACTTCAACTTCATGTACTCCAAGTTGAAGCATCGATTGCCTCAAGAAGAATTGAAGAGAAAAAGTAAATTAAAGAAAGACAAATTAATGCTAAGGTTCATTTAATATTCTTTTCTTTTATGAATTTGAATGCAACCATTAGAACTTGGAATAAGGATCCTTCATGCATGTATCAAACAAATAATTGAACCACTTGTTGTCATTAGCATATAACATTTAAAAAAATTAACAAAAGAAAAACCGTTGCAAACTTGCACCAAACAAATAATTCATGAACTGCTTATCATCTATTATATCGTTAGCATATAACATGAATCTTCAAAAAAAAAAAACATATGTACTTGATTAAACATTAAAAAATATTAAGCTAATAGTGCACATAATTTATATTACGCAAATAAGAAAAATTAATACAAAGAGAATAATTAAGTTCAAACTTTTGAAATTAATTATTTAATATAATATAGTAATATATTATGAAAAATTCAGGTTGGAGGAACATGGTGATGATGGCTGTCGGTAAGGTAGAGCAACTTGCGGCAAAGGTCGTGGTAGCTGGTGGAGTAAGCGACAGCAACAGTCAACCTGTAGTAGGTCACATCAGCGTCTCATGGAATCGCGATGGCTCGACTTCACGCTGTTGTGTCGGTGACTACTGGCTATTGTACTATCTATCTTGCCGTGCTGACTGCCATGCTATCTGCGTCTGGCATCTCTGATCTCTCTGTGTGTGTTTGCCTGTTTGGTGAGTGTTGCCACTGCACGTGTCTAGTATGTATGATTGTTGTGCTGTGTGTGTGAGTGTGTTACGATGGATTAGGTTTAGTTTTGTTTTTTAGATTTAATTTTTTTGTGTGTCAACCCAACTCAATAGACCCGATCTGATGTAAAATACTAATAACTATTTATTAAATATTTTAGTGTTGTCCTATCCAACCTTAATACCATAGAAGACTTTATTGTTTTTAGTTGAGGGAGAGACAAGAAGAAACCAATGAACTCGTCATTCTTTTAATTGGAGTTTTTATGATGTTGGGTAAGGTTCATGTGAGTTTATAGCTAGGTTTGATCTTTAGAAGCTTCATCTTTAGTATTCTATAATGGTTTTGAAATTGTTATAATTTCCAAATATATTAAAATCTATATCTAAAGTCTATTGGTTACTAGACATATAAATTTAATTATAGTACACCTAAGAGGTTTCTTAAATATTAATTCAAAAAACTTCTCCTAATAAATTCAAAGAAATATTAAGATAAGGAATAAAATCAACCTCAATAGGTATCAATTTTGCCATAAAAATGAGCAAACGACACTTGTCATTTGTTACAAATAAGAATGATCTGGACTAATTCTAACTCATTTTGAAACAAAAAAAAAAAATCAGGATAAGAAAATAATACGTACTTTGTTAAGAAAAACACGTAAGGATCGAAGTTAGTTCAAAATACTAAATAAATTCCAGAACTATGGAGATATTTCAACTCGAGAAAAGATGGTAAAAGCAATAAATGGAGCAGCACGTGCCCAAATTTATGATGGACACATGATCTCCAATTAGGATAACAAATCTATCTTGATATTTGTGCCGATTAATAGAGGTAATATGCTACTTCAGCTATATTTCAAACGCATTAAAGTTACTTCTATGGTGTATTTATTAATCAGTAATTGGAATTGGCTGAAATCGGAATCAAGAATCGAAATCAGAATACATTGTTTATTTAAGTTGTAGGAATCGGAATCGGAATGGGATTCATTTTCGTTGATATGTTTACTTTATCTTAGAATCGAAATAAAATATTATAATTTATTAAAAT
Source organism: Clausena lansium (assembly GCA_030449835.1). Taxonomy (NCBI): domain Eukaryota; kingdom Viridiplantae; phylum Streptophyta; class Magnoliopsida; order Sapindales; family Rutaceae; genus Clausena; species Clausena lansium. Next base: position 59,095 of record JASUUF010000050.1, on the reverse strand, counting down.
ACCCTTTCTTAGTTATTGTCCTTGATATTATATTATATAATAATTATTATAATAATAATAAATCACAATAAATAATAATAATAATAATGATAATAATAATAATAATAATAAAATTATTGTTAATATATTCATTAATTATAATACTTTCATCATAATAATAATAATATTGCTAATAATTATTATTTAGAATAATTATTGTTAATATATTAATTAATTATAATAATTTTTTCATTAATAAATAATAATATTAGCATTAATATATTAATTATAATTTATCATTAATAATAATAATAATAATAATAATCAAAATCAAAATCAAAAATCATCAACAAACTAATCCATTTCCAAAATAATAATAATAATAATAATCAAATTTACAACAATAATCAAAATCCCAAATTATCAAAATTGGCAAAATCCCAAATAATCAACATAACAACAATAATCAAAATCCCAAATTATTAAAATAACAACAATAATCAATTATCATCATCATCGTTTTTGCAACGAGTGCCGAGGAGGCTGAGATCGGCTGTTGCTATTTCCGGCGAGATTGACTGGAGACGCGTCAACGGCTGCTATTTTCGGCAACATCTGGTGTTGTTGCAACGATTTAGGGAGGAGCTGCTTTGGTACATGGTCCGTGTGGAAGCCCCGGAGGCCCGCTATCGGGCCAAATTGGCCAAAATCAAGGTGGTGCACCCGCGAGGGATCCTGCCAATCAGCGTCCTTGTGCCTTACGGGTTTACTGGCCCGTTGACTCGCACACATGTCAGACTCCTTGGTCCGTGTTTCAAGATGGGCCGAATGGGGAGCCCGTAGGCCGATGCCGGGAGTGCCCAGGTGCACGTGGCACGCCCGGAGGGCACGCTGTGCCAGCCACGATTGCGGCAACGACGCCTCTGCGGGCTTATCGAAGGCCCAAGCTTGGGCCATTGCCGCAATCTGCATCGGTCAGTGCCCCGAGTCAATTGGCAGACCGGCTCTGGCCGTTCCGCATCCGACCGGGGTGTATTGCCGACCCCCATCCGCTTCCCTCTTGAAAATTTCAAGCACCCTTTGACTCTCTTTTCAAAGTCATTTTCATCTTTCCCTCGTGGTACTTGTTTGCTATCGATCTCTTGCCCGTATTTAGCCTTGGACGAAATTTACCGCTCGATTTGGGCTGCATTCCCAAACAACCCGACTCGCTGACAGCTTGCTAACAATGGCGTTACGGCTACGATTTGGGAAGCTGCTGGTTCGGTGCGCTAATGACGGCAGTTCCAACGTGCTGCTACTCTACACGAGGTCCATGGCCGGTCGTCAGTGGTTTGATTTTGGTTTGGGTGGCTGGATTTTGGATGTTGCATGCCAAATGCCATTTTCACGATTTTATTTTGATTTTTTCCATTTATATTTTCGTTAATGATTTAGGACGAAATGGGAATTTTGAATTTGAAATAGGGGCATTTTTGTCAATTTCGAGAATGGAATTCTGATTCCCAACTCCCCCTTGGGAATCAGAAACCCAGTAATGAATCCTCCTATTGTGGGTCCCACGCAAAATCCATTCCGATTTCAAACTCTAAATTTGTAAGTAAACACTTGAATGATTCCGATTCCTTATAAGTAAACACACCCTTAATTCTCTTTATTCTATCTTCCACAAATCAAAATTTTGTTATGCACCCTTACTTGAGCGTGGGAGTATCTTTGGAGCTACACACCCACGCCTTGCCACCCAAGTATCGGAAGAGAGGAGTGAACCAGATTCGCGAAGGTAAAAACTTTTTCCTCCAACCTTCAATAGGGGCTCAGACTTACAAGCCCAATGGCATCGTTAATAGAGCCCACAAGGTGAACATACTTGAAGCAAAAGCAAGTTGAGACGTTTTTAACAGTATAAAGTAGGATCCGGCTACCTTGCAACAATTGCAAGGTGCCACCAATTTTGTTTTTTTTGTGAACTTAATCCTCTATCATTAGATTTAATAAAAAAATAATTTTAAAAGTAGAGATTTATCTATTTATTTATTAACATTATACTCCCTGATATTTATTAAAAACTCAAAAAAATTAAAGAGTTAAAATTTTAACACATAAGTCCAAATTGTTTCAAATTTATATTGTTTAATCAGTAGGGAGTATTAAGAAATAAATATTAATTTTAATATTATTTATTTTATTTAAAAGAATGAATTTTTTAAATTATTTATTTTTAATAAAATAAATATTATTTAATATTATTTAGTCATAAGCTTATTATTATATTCGTACTTTTAAAGTTAAATAATATTAAATAAAATAAAACAATCAATAGGGAGTCTTAAAAATAATATTTATTTTTTAATAATATTTATTTTACTTTATTTAATATTATTTAGTCATAGGCCTATTATTATATTTATTCTTTTAAGAAGATAAATAATATTAAATAAAATAAAATAATCAATAGTGAGTATTAAAAAAATATAATATTATTTATTTTATTTAAATGAATAAATTTTTTATTTTATTTATTTTATTAAAAAATATTATTTAATATTATTTATTTTATTTTATTTAATATTATTTGGTCATAGGGTTATTATTATATTTATTCTTTTAAAATGCTACATAATATTAAATAAAACAAAATAATCAGTAGCGACTCTTAAAGAAATAATATTTATTTTTAATATTATTTGTTTTATTAATAATAAATATTATTTAAAATTATATATTTTATTTTATTTTATATTATTTAATCATAGCCTTATTATTATATTTATTTTTTTTAAAAATAAATAATAATAAATATAATAAAATTAGATTTTAGAAGGTCACCAGCCAAAGCACATAAACTTATAAATAAACTATATATACAAAAGGAAAGTCAATAATATTATATAAAATAAATTACATTTTAAAAGGTCACAAGTTAAATAAAACACATAAATTTATAATTAAATTGTAAATAATAAATAAAGTAAGGGGTTAAATGAAATTTAACATAATAAAATGACAAAATTGATGGTAACTTGCAGCTGGTGCAAGGTAGTTGGATCCTATAAAGTATAAACACTTGCTACTTTATCTACGGGTGACAAAACGAATAAATAAATCGAATTCGAATCGAATCCTAAATGAATTGGGTCAAAATTTTCAATTCGGATTCGATTAGTTTATTAAACAAATTGAAATCTCAGGATTCGGATTCAATTCGTTTATTAAACGAATTGAAATCTCAGGATTCGGATTCGATTCGTTTATTAAACGAATATTCGGTTCGATTCATTTAATTTGTTTATTATTTATTTATCTGAATCCATAACGAATCGAATCTGGATTCGTTTAAAAAAATATAATTAATAAACAAAATTAAGCAAAATAAAATATAAAAAGGCAATAAATTTAACATCATACAAAATACAAATAATCCAAACCATATTCTAAGATTAAATATACAATCATCCAAATACAAAATTATAAATTCTTAACAATTAACAATAATTCAAATTCAAATTATAAACCAAGGTGATTTTTTTAATTCTCTTCATTTTGTCTTTGTCACCTTGAAAACAAGAATCCTACACCAAAAAATAAATAAAATGATATTAACTTACCGCAACACTAAAAATAGTCACTGCAATATTTCAAAATATCAAATATATAGCAAACTTGTAAAATTGTTAAAGAAATAATAATTAAATCTACAAAGCCAAGAAAAAATAAGCAAGATAAAACTTTACTAAACACACTCCCACATTAAATCATTTACAAGCACTTTTTTTTTTTTTTGTTTACAAGAGTAACATTTAGCCCAAAACCCATAGCTCAAAAAAAAAAAAAAACAAAAAGAATCGGAGCATACCCCAGTGTTTGCAAACAATCAGCCTTTCCACTTTCGGAATAAATAAGTAGCACCTTTATTTTGTCAAATCTATTTTAATTTGTATGGCTTCTTGATGGAAGAATGAAGATGAGACTTGAGTTAGCAGGTTGAGAGATGAAGAGAAGAAAGAAAGAGTGAAATGATGAAATGAAAAAATTAGGGCCTGCTATCCTAATTCTTGCTTCACCTATGGCTTGACTTATTATCATAAAAAATTACTATATTAACCTTCAAGTTTTAAAAAATTTTCAAACAAATTTAAGGACAAATAAGTAATTTAATTAAACGAATAAACCGTATTCGATTCATTTATAACCCATTTATTAAACGAATTCTAAACGAATAAACGAATCAATGTCCTCAAACCCGGATTTGATTCGTTTAATTAGCGAATTGAATCGAATCCACCCATTTATTAAACGAATCAAATTTTTCAAACCTAAACTCATTTAATTCGCATCGAATCGAATCGAATAAACGAATCCCGACCCAAATTGCCGCCTCTGTCTTTATCTCTTTAACAAGAAGGTGACAGCGGAAGAAAACAAAAGCAGCAGAATATTCTATAGTATTAATCTAGCTGGGGCTAAGAACTACTTCTCAAGGAAGGGGACACGTGTCCTTGTTCCCCATCTTCACTTCACTACTTCTCTAATGGAAAGCTGACTGTCCGATGTTAAAGGAAACGGATCTCTCTTTATCGCCGTCAAAGGAAAATTCAAAATTCTCACGCGGCTAATCATTCCAACTCAGCCCAGATACCGACCAATCACCCAGCTTGTGTATATAAAAATAAACGATCACCCCATTTTCTCTGTAAGTGCCAAGGCAAAATTTTTCTTCTCATGAAAACAGAATCGGAAAGAGAGCTAACTAAGCCTCCAGCACTTCGAATCAGAAATGGGCTATCTTCTAAGATGAAGAAGTTTCCATCAATCTTCTGAGCAAGAAGAGACTTGACCCGGATTTCTCTGTCCAAACAGCTCGGTAAGTATCATCAGATACCCATCACTCTTGATAGTAATTGTTTTTGTTTCTTGCAGATGGCCGTATCAGAAACATATTTTGAATAAAAAGGGTTCTGTTTTCTCTGTGGTTTTAACTTCAGGTACAAACTTAGGATCTACTGATTCATCAAATCACATATAATTTCAGAAATCATATTGCTGAAAATGGCTTCTGTAAGGTGAGAAAGAGCTTGCCCTAGTGGCTGTTTCAATATCTAGTTAATTATCCATCTTGAGTATGACACTCATATTAAAAAATAAGTACTCTGGCATTTTATTTCAGGCAGGACCTTAGCAACTACCAAATCACAATGTGTCTTTGTGATTCTAGTAATCATGTTGCAGAAAATACTGTTCAAAGGGCGAGGAGAACTCAAAGAAACAACTTATACTTCATTATCATTTCCTAAATGTTGTGTATAAGCAACACATCCAGCAAAATGGACTCGCTCTTCCTCTTCACTCAGATATCCACTTGCTATGCAAGAAATTATTTCAATAGTACGTGAGACCTACAATTAAAATTGTGTAGGGGAATATGGAATATTACTGTTGAAATTTTAAATTTTTTACTAGTGCTTCACGCATGCCGGATCCATTCCTAGCTAGCTCTGTTATTATTGTAGTATATGGCATAGTTCTTGAAAGTTGGCCTTGTTCATGAAAGTTATTGGGGGCTTTGCTATGTAAATTGATTCTCTTGCATCCATGAATAATAATGACTTCTTTATGTAATATTTGAACTATATTTTCTTCGTCAACTCAATAGTCAACCACAACCATACATGTGCATGACCACTCGGTCCATGACTCATGCTCTCACCAAAGTGAGGGCATGGGTTTGAGTCTATAATGTAACTATTCATATATAACTGTTCGATTTTTTATTTAAAATTAAGTAGAGGTAGGCATTTATCTTTAATGTGAGTAGGACTAAAATGTCTTTTTCAATCATTGTGAGGGTAGAAATTCAGATTGTGTCATAATAGATTTTATCTAAGATGATATGTTGGTGATAAAATTTGGAGCGTGTAATTAGAGCGTGACGTGTGTACAACAGCCCCCATGACCAATTGGCCTTTGTAAAATGTGAATAGGAAATTCAAAGGATAAGAGTAGAATGAGAAAATCTGAAAAAAAAATATTTGAAAATATCAATAGATTTTTTTTTTGTATTGTACATGTAAGTCTTGAAAAAAAAAAGCATATATATGCATGCATATGTTCTCCAGATCGTTTGACATGAGCTAAGCAAAGATGAGTTTACTGCTATTAGCACAATTACCACTAACAAATTCAAGATCAAAAACTGACCTAAAAGGGAAGAAATGCATACTTTCTCAATATTCGTAATTTGATAATTTTCATTTTTTATTATTGTTCTGTTGTTATAAAAAAGCTTTAAAGATAAGATTCTCACACCTTTAGACCATCCAAACAAATTTCTTTCGAATAATAAAAGGAGACATGTTGATTTTCCGCAACTGATCAAAGAAGGAGATGCTTTTCACTGTTGCAATAATTTAATCGTGACGTTTACGGTTACGAAGCTGTACTTTTATGATAAACAATTTTGGATATTGGTACCTAAATTTATAATGACAATTTAAAATATAATTACAATGTAGTTGTCGTATAAATTTCAAATTAATAAACAATCATGTACTCTATAAATGAAAACAAAAAATAGTATGATGTATTGATTGATGGACGAGAAAACTATACAATTCGTTACAATTTTATTTTTGAACTTTATAATCTAAAAAAGAATTTTCCTAAGTTACATTTATTATAATTTACAATCAAGCTTTTTAGTGTAAAAATGAATAACAGAGCAATGAAGTCATGTGGGTCAATGGGTGAAGTTCACTTGGCTGTAACTTAGAGAGACTTCAAAAATGGTGTCTACTTCATTAAGAAAACTTTGAACAATTTTACAAAGACATGCTAACTATAAATAAAGTCTTAACCTAATGGTAGATTTTGTTACCTCAATAAAGTTAAAATCACAAGTTTATTTCTCCTTAAATAAATGATAAAATGTGTATAAGAAATAAATATTTATAAATATATCCTAAATATTAGTGGATAAAATAACTTAATAAGTAGTGAAGAAAGGATGTGTTTGGCACACTCTATTGTATTATACTGTATTATATTATTTTAATGTAAGTATATTATATTATGTTGTATTGAATTAGCACTGTATTATAATAATACTATACAATGTTTGGTACTACATTGTACTATTTTAATTTTTAATTATACTATGCTTAGTGCTGCATTGCACTATTTTAATTTTTTGTGATTAATTTAAATTATATATTTAGAAAATAATATTTATTAATACCTAAAAAAAAAAATTAAATATAGAAGTCTTAAATTTTATAGATTTAACATTTTTTTAATATAAATGTTAAAAAATGTCATAATTATTCAGAAAAATCAAAGCTTATAGCATTAAATTTTCGGAAGCATAACATTTATTTTTCAATGTTTTCTAAATATATAACATGTGAAATGAAGATCGAAGCAAATAATTTAATCAAATTATCTCTAAATAATATAACAACATAAATAAATAGTTAAAACCTACAAGATTAGTTCAAAAGTCATCCTAGGATGATAGAATAAAAGTTTATATTTACCACAAGATAATCATAAAAAAAAATAAAGTAATACAATTGATACAACATATTCACTAGCAAAATGAATTGTGCAAAATAATTTAAGTAAGAGTTCTATAGTATATGTAATAATATTTTATATCATTATTTATATTATTATTAATTTTAAATTAATATTATTCAAATTTAAGTATTTAGTATTAGTTATCTTAAATTATTGAAAACTGATTAATTTTTATATATTAATTATTGTAACATAATAATTAAATTATGTAATATTATAGTATATTATATTTAAATATATATTATTAATCATATTAAATTGCTGAATAATAATCAATTTTTATATATTAATTACTATGAAATAATTACATAATCTAATATTATGTTATATTTTTATATATTATTTAATTATTTATTATTAGTTATATTAACTCATGAAATACTAATCAATTTTATATATTAATTATTATAATATAATTAAATAATACATTATTTAGTTATATTTTTAATATAATTAAAATTAAAATATAATATAAATTATTGAATAATAAATTATTAATTTAAATTAATAATTATAATGTAAAAATAAAAAATAATATTATATAATATTAGATTAAATTAAAAAGTTATATTTATTTATTTATTATTATAAAGTTAAAAAAAGAAAAAGAAAAGAAGCAGCTAATGCAACGAGTGGATACATTATCACCGAACATGGGGCATGTAACGACGGGTACCAAACACCCCCAAAATGGACAGCTGCTTCGTTGAGTGGAATTTTTCCAATATTTGCCCCCAATAAAATTTATAATTTGTTCCTGTTGGTTTATAATTTGTTCCTTTAGTTATAATTAAAGATGGTTGGTATGATTTGTTCGGTACTCACATTCTTTAAGAGAAGTTATGGGTTCAAGCCCGTTTTATTTGGAGTCACTATTTTAACCTGTATTTTATTCTTTACGAGCCAATTCGGTATGAACATAAATTAGTCTGGATTATAGTACAGATTTAAAAGTGCTTCTCACAATTTGGACGCGCCTGAGGCCACTTCGTGATTCAAACAAAAAAAAAAAACGAAAAAATAGACACAAAAATTAAATTTTAATCATCAAAACCAGCACATTAAACTCAAAATTAAATAAAAACACTTCGAAAAAAAAGAAGAAAATCCCTAGCTAAATAAAATCTGCCCCCACCTCTGGCCCTTCCACAGACTGTCTGAAGTTATCTACATCATCACAGCAGTTACTTTTCATCAGTGAAATTAAAAATAATGAGACTACAGAGGAAGCGATTGAAAGAAGCAGAAGATTCTAGATTTACTTGAAGTAGCAGAAGATTCTAGAATTCCCCTTAGTCAAATAAGAATGTATAAAGTAACATGATCACCCCTCCTCACACTCAATTCTTTCTCATAGAGAAAATTCTTCCCATCAAACCAGAGAGAGAGAGACACTACTGTAACTATATTGACTTGGTACCAATAGTCGAGAGTCTTGGGGGGTTTCATCAGATCCCTACCAGCTATTGAAGAAGTGGTTTCTACTCTCATTTTCCTTTGCACTCCCTTATATTGTCCGAAAAAAAAAACATCTGAAATGGGGAGTCATAAGGGGTTAATTTTCCAGCCATCCAATGAGCTAATTGTCGATTTTCTCAAGAATAAGAGGCTTGACCCTCATTTCTCAGACCCTCATATCAAGGATATTGGTCATATCTGCAGCGTTGAGCCATGGGACTTAGCAAGTATGTATATGTAATCTTTTTTTTTTTTTTTCACTTTTCTCTCTAAGCTCTTGTACTGAAAGATTTTCCCAACTGAACTAACTGGCACGCTACATATATTTTTATGATGCAGCGGAATCAAAAACTGAGTCAGAGGATCAAGTTCCGTACTTTTTCTACGAACCTCATCACCCGTACAGGGGGAGTGACCGTGCCCACAGAAGAACAGAAGCAGGGCATTGGAAAATTACTAGAAAAGACTGTAAGATTGAAGCTAACGGCCTTACTGGTACCATAAAGACTTTGACTTTCTACCGTCATGGTCTTCCTCCCAAAGAAGGTATCACCGACTGGGTTATGCATGAGTACCATGTCAAGGACGACCCCAGTTATCAAGTATGAGCTAAATTTGTTTTTGTCACTCACTTGAAAGTTCATTTCTTTTATGAATTGCTAAATCTTTGGATGTATAATAAGGCTAGCTCTTCTTGATGATTGAGGTGATTAATTGGTGAAGCATGCTGGATTATTGTGTCTATTGGAGATATAATAGGATTGATCAAGCATTTTCAGCGGATAAGATAACCATTTAAAGTATATATCTTTGTTGCCTATTACTTGAATATTAATGGGTTGGATCTTCGTATCAGGATGAAAGAAATTGTGACTTTATTTAAAAGGCAACTGCAAATACGTGTCCAAAAGCATTTTGCATGACTTGATGAATGAATATGTTGTTGTTTGATGAGTAGCAATTCTGGCATTGCTAATGAATATCTGAAAATAAATTGATAATACAGTATTTCTTATTTTAGTTTTGCCTTTAATTCATGTAGAAGGAATTTGTTTTGTGTCGCATACAAAGAAAACGGAATAAGAAGAGGAAGCGTGGTATTTCGACTACTGATAAAGGGAAATCAAGTGAACAATTGGTTTCTCCACCTCAGCCATCACCTACACCTAGTGACCTTTCGATTTCGAATGGAAATCAGAGTGAAGAAAACACTCACACTATCCCTCACCAGCAACTACAAAATCACAAATTGATTTCTTGTGTAGGAAATCATAATGAAGAAACTACTCTCACATACCCTCAGCAACTACCAAATCACAATCGGATTTCTTATACTGGAAATATTCCCATAAACCAGGAGCCACAGCCAAATTACAACTTGATTTCTCATTTTGTAAATCAAAGTGAGGAAAATAGTCCCACAAACCCCCTGCTGCCACCAAATAGCAATTTGGAGTCGCAGCTACCACTACATCACCCTTTGGTGACACATAAGATTGCTGAAAATAATTCTAAGGAAGAATGTCTTCCAATTGGAGAATTCAAGTCATATGATAGCTACAATAGGCTAAATGATGCCTCTGTTTCTGCAGTGCAGTCATCAATTTCTCAAGAACAAGAATTAAGATATTCTAATAGTTCTTTTGATAATTGTGATCTTTCTGACTCTGAAATTTACAGTGATGAGCAGGTAAATAACCTGATCAATTCCCTAAGGGATATCCTGGATGAAATCTCTCGCGAAGAGACTGGAAAAACCCTTAACCCTGACTTTAACCCATCAAAGTCAGATGGAGAAGCTTTAGCTTATGCAGAGCATTGCAGTGATACAAACACTGTAGAGAACAATGCATGGGTAAAAGAACTACTTGACAACTATGAACGTCTGCTAAATGGAGAATTCAAGTCATATAGTGACTACAATAGGCTAAATGATGCCTCTTTTCCTGCAGTGCAGACACCAATTTCTCAAGAACAAGAATTAAAATATTCTAAGCGTTCTTTTGATAATTGTGATTCTTCTGACCGTCAAGTTTCCAGTGATGTGCAGGTTAATTCCCCGATCAATTCCCCAAGGGCTTTCCAGGATGAAAACTCTTGCGAAGAGACTGGAAAAACCCTTACCCCTGACTTTAACCTATCAAAGTCAGATGGAGAAGATTCAGCTTATGCAGAGTATAGCAGTAACACAAACACTGCTTACAACGATGCATGGATGAAAAAACAACTTGAGAATTTTGCTTAAGTAGCAAAATTGAAACAACAATCAAATCCTCTAGGAGGTATTATTGTTAATTAATCTATCTACAAGGGTGATGATGCTTCACTCATGTTTTATTGTATTCTGAACTCTGTGATCTTAAGTAGCATGTAAATCACTATAATTCCTCTAGGAGGAAAGTACTGTAATCTTAAGTAGCATGTAAACAACTATAAAATCCTCTTAGGAGGAAAGTATTGTAATCTTAAGAAGCATGTAAATAGCTATGAAATCCTCTTAGGAGGAAAGTACTGTAATCTTAAGCAGCATGTAAACAACTATAAAATCCTCTTAGGAGGGAAATACTATTATTATTGATAATGTTATATTGTCCAATAATCTTTAAGGCTCGTAACATACTAATGTGATTGTTGCTTAGACTAATTGGATATTCCATTTGGTATGTATCTAGTATCTATGTGTAGCATTAGGTCAAGTTTTTCTATCCTTTAGTTCTTTTTGGGTTCGTAGAATCGTAGTTGATCATGTGGAAATGTGGAACATATTGGAATCTCGCTACTCAATCTGAGCAAATTACTTCTTTAAAAAAAAAAATGACATCTTTGTGATGGATAAAGTTTAAATCAATTTTTTAAACACTTATAAATCAATTTTTTAAACACTTATCTTCATTATTTTAATTTGAGCAGTCAATTAAATAGAATTATTTGAAAATCAATCGATCCAGTCTGGGGTGCACTTTCGAGGAAATTGTTGTTAGACAAAAAAAAATTAAATTGGCTTCAGACGAGTTACATGTTTTGTGGCAGACTAAAGCACTTGCTAATTGGCTATCGGATGTTATATGTGGTAACAGTGTTCAGTGCACCAAATTACTGCTAGCAGTGTGGAAATATGGCTGCAATTCTTGAAATTGGGAGAGTATGGAGCAGAATTTTCTTCAATTTAACCAGCCAGCTCATGACTCCTGATTATTTTTTGTGATTGCCAGCATATATTCCACTGTTGTGTATTTGTAGACGTCTCATTCAATAATGAAGATATTGTTGTCAGTCAAGGGATATACAAGAAGAAACCATTGCTCTCGTCATTAATTCTTTTGATTGGAGTTTATATGATGTTGGGTAAAGGATTCATGTGAGTTTATAGGTTTGATCTGTTGAAGCTCTTCTTTTGTATATTAAAATGGTTTTGAAATTGTTATAATTTAGAGATATATATTACAATCTAATAAATCTAGAGTCTAATCAAAATTAGATATATAAATTTATTGGACAATTAAGAAATTTGTCAATATCTAGCTTCATGGTTAGGAGTAGCTTTCCTAAAATTCAGGTTATAGGTTCTACCAGTATTCAAAAAAATAAAATTCGAAAATCAACCTCTAAAGGGATAAATGACTTGAATTTTTTACTAAAATCGTGATATTTGACCCCTTAATAGATATCATTGGCCTTCAATTTATTTAATATTATTTATTCTATAATTGCCTTAATTGAAAAATAAAAAATAATTAAAAATAAATATTTATCTTCTCTCTCAATCTCTCAATATATTAGCTTGTCATCTCTCTCTCTCTCTCTCTCTTTTTTTTTTTTTTTTTTTTGTGGGAGATTATAAACTTTCTACCTATTGTAATCAATAAATACCATTTATCACCTATTATTTTTATAATAGCCAATAACCCCTTTGACAACATAATTTTAGAATATTACCCTTATTTTCAAATACACTTTTATTCACATTATTATAAATAAAATAAATCATATGAATGATAATTAATATAAAAAAATTAAGTATTAAAATTTTTTTTTTGGTAATTACCTCAATCTCCAATAATTGATTCAAAATTTGAATCAAATATTAACTCTTAATCAAATTCTAAACAAAAATTAAACAAAATCTTATATTATCACATAAAGCAAAACCAATATCATCAACAGCAACAAAATCCACTACATGTTTATCAAAGTTAACAAAACCTAATATTAAAACTCATTATATATTAGAGAGGTAATGATTTGATGGTATAAAAAGTAGGTGGTGATAATGAACTTATTGTCAATGAAGATAAATGACTAGGGTGATAGTTATGCTTAGAGAGATGGGCGGTGGAGAGTAATAATAAAAAAAAATAGAAATACAATTTTTATTTTTAAAAAGACAATTTTTAAGATAAATTAAATCAAATATCGTTACTCTAAAGAAGGAGACAGCGGAAGAAAAGTATTAGGCTGAGACAAAATAACTAGTTAACTACCTCTCCAAGAAGGAGGCACTCTCCAGTGGAAAGCTGACTGTACAAAGTTAACTAATTATTTGAGCACATACAGATCAGGGAAGTTATTTGGAAAAATAATGATCAAAGCAGTGAAAGCACCAATAAAATTAGAATCTCGCAAACGTTGTCGTTTAGAAAATTTTCTGAGTGAATATGTTAGCACTTATATAAAGAGCATAAGGAAGATGATGCTGAACCAGTAAGAGGATGATGGTGGGGTCTCATGTCCCAATAAGCTCATATTATAAAATTTCCATATTTTCTGTCATTTAATTTCTGTCACTCACTCAATCCTCTATTCAATGCCGTTTGTGAAACAAGCAAAAGTTGTATCACTGTAGCACAACGCCGTGAGAATGTAGAGACATTATCATCCACTCGCTCTTTCCCACAGGGCAAATTTTCCTCCCATCAAACCAGAGAGAGATACTACTGTGACTGTATTGAATTAGAAATAATGATGGAGAAATCTTGGGGGTTAATTTCAGATCCCTACTAACTATTGAAGAAGGAGTTACTGCTCAAAAAGAAATTCTGAAATGAAGAATCTTAAAAGAACTTTTGACTTATCAAAGGAGTTGCTAACTTTTGTGACATCTTATCTAGCAATCTGGGTTCTTGAAACTTAGCTTCTCAAGCGTTTAGAGCTTTTATCCAAATTGTGATCATATTGACTTTATTGAATTCTTATCAATCTAGTTGTGGGTTTTTTTAATTAAATTTAGAGGGGTTCTTATCATCATAACTTTTCACTTGCCCTTAAACAACGAAACTTCTAATATCGCCATCAAAGTATTCTACCTTGTAGAGAAGTTGTTATAGTCAATATCTTCAAAAATATGCTGGAACAAACTCTTTAATGGTCTAAAGTCTCCTAAGAGCTATTCAATTTCATGCGATAAGAAATGTTTCTCCATCTAGACGTGAAAGGTACAGAAGAATCATGAAAAACAAAATTAGCAAATTAAAAGGGTTTTCTCATGCGAACATAGACATTAGACCAAAGAGTCAATCCCTGGAAAGTGAGTATTGGCATGTATGCTACTTAGTTTATGACAAGAGATTTTTGAATTTCAAAAACTCTTCCCATAAATTGGGGGCCTGTGTTGATATGGAATTTAATCACTCGAACCACCTCAAAGGGGAATAATTTCCAAAGGGAAAAATCGGATCCCTCAAACACAGGAAGGAAGATTACAAGCTGGGAATTCTAGAACCCTTGAGATGGGAAATATGGAGACCTCGATTCGAACCATGATTGGGTCAAACCTGCTAAGCCAACGAGGCTAAAAGATCGGGATAATGTCTATCATTAAGAGAGAATTACGAAAACACTCCTAAAAACATGCTCCACACTCCTATCACCCCAGGGGGTTAAATTATACCAGCTGCCACGTCACTCCATGGTCTTCTAAAATAAAAAGAGTTATAACCTTCATGAAGCACTTCATCCCACGATGGGATAAGACAAGTACGCCTGCAATGCCCCTAAAAATAGGGAAATAATGTCTACTCTATTGATGAATGCTCCATTTTCTTCTAAAAAAAGAGGCATTTAAGGTAAAAATCGCCATAAACAAGGTATGATCATTCTAAGACTCAAAAACTCTTTGAATTTTACTCCAAAAAGCTCTCCACTGACTTAAGCATCAGAGTGGGCACGCCGGAGACCACCATCTGCGGCCCCATTTCACTGCTTTTCTTGTTTGTTAATGTGTGTGCAGATTACCTCCATCTGTTGCACTTGGTTCGACCTTAGGCAGGAAAAAATTAGGCGTCAACACCCCTAATAAAATTTTTAATTTGTTGCCGTTAGGGTGAGGTTGTTTGAATCCATAATTTTCCTTTTTATACTCATTTACTCAACAAACCCATTATGTAAATTTTCAAAGTCAAATTTTACTCTATAAACCCTTGAAAAATCCAAAAATAACCTTTCTTTCATCTTTCTTCTAATTTTTTCCCCTCAGTTCTTGAATTTTTTTCTTTGCTTATCACTCAACCTTCTTGGACAACAACGAATTAGAGAGAATAATGAAATATTAAAAGTAGATTGTAAGATATATCTTTCTATGGCTATGGTCAAATCAATAACAAAAAATTAAAGATTTAATCATAATTGAATAAATTGAAAATTTTAAAGCCAACAAACTTGGTGATATATGCATATGGATGGGTTTATAATGAAATTCCCTTTTCCTTTCATCATCTGTCGCCTTTCATGCAAACATTGAAAAATCATCACAATTAGTTGAGTTGCAATCAACTTGTGGAGTTATACATACCAAATACTGTACATATTCTATTTATTTAAATCTAAATTATCCAATTGTATTATTCTCTGGCTTGATTTTCTTATTTAAATTGATTTAACAATCTTCATAAAATTAAAACGAGTAGAAGATTGTTATTTGTTTATGCAGAGTTTTCGCGATGAGATTTTTTTTTTATAAATTCTTGGTCCTAAAAGGTAATTGTATCAATGGATATATTAGTAATAAAAAATTTCAGAAAATTATGGGATGGAAAATACTTTCATGTGTTCAAATATTCTCACCCAACTTTAAATTAACAAAAAAAGCAGATACAAAATTACATTTTAATCATCAAACTAACAGACGAATTTAAATATAATCTCTTATAGAAAATGAAAATCCCTAGCTAAATAAGATCTACCCCCACCTCTGGCTCTCCCACCCTGTCTGAAGTTATGTAGATTATCACAGTATTTACTGTTCATCAATGAAATTAAAATAATGAAACCACAGAGGAAGAGATTAAAAGAAGTAGAAGATTCTAGATTTACTTGAAGTAGTAGAAGAATCTAGAATTCCCCTTAGTCAAGCAACCTCCCAATAAATACTAGGATATTGTTAACATTTTTTTAATTAATGGGAAACCCATATACACATGTTTTTTCATTATTTTTATAATTAACAATTATTCTGTATAGTTTTAACTAGTATTCTGTTGTCATTTTATAAAATTCTTTTAAATAAATATTTTAAAGAACTGAATACTGATAAAACATAATACACTAATAAAATGAACTATAATTAACAATGTATGATTTTATAGTATCGTGTGTTATAATTTATTTTATCAGTCTTTTGTCAAATTTTTTTAATTTAAATGATATGTACTAGGAGGATGAGGATGATGGTGCTGAACCAATAAGAAGATGATGGTAGGGTAGGGTCTCAAGTCTCAAAACTATGTGGGTGAGAAGCTGGTGCTTTTATAATTTTCCATATTATTTTTGTCACTTTGTTCATTGACTGACCTTCAAATAAACAGATTCTTTAGTCTAGTCAAAAGTTGTGAGAATGTACAGTTAACACCATAGGAGAAACAACCAAAAGTTGTCTCACTGTACCGCAACGCGTAATGAGAATGTAGAAGAGTTAATGCCCTCATTTTTGATTGTATAAAATAAGTAGCATAATCACCCTCACTCGCACTCACTCTTACTCACAGAGCAAATTCAACAGACACCACTGTAACTGTATTGAATTAGAACCAATAGTAGGGAGTCTTGGGGGGTTTCATCAGATCCCTACCAGCTATTGAAGAAGTGGTTTCTACTCTCATTTTCCTTTGTACTTCCTTATATTGTCAAAAATAAAAAAGAAAAAAAAATCTGAAATGGAGAGTCAAAAGGGGTTCAATTTCCAGCCATCCGATAACTAATCGTGGATTTTCTTAAGGAGAAGAGGCTTGACCCACATTTCTCAGAATATCCTATCAAGGATATTGGTCATATCTGCAGCCTTGAGCCGTGGGACTTAGCAAGTATGTATATGTAATCTTTTTTTTTTTTGTCCACTTTTCTCTCTAAGATCTTGTACTGAAAGATTTTTCTAACTGAACTAACCGCCACGCTACATATATTTTTATGATGCAGCGGAATCAAAAACTGAGTCAGAGGATCAAGCTTGGCCCTACTTTTTCTATGAACCTTATTACAAGTATAGGGGGAGTAACCGTGCCCACAGAAGAACAGAAGCAGGGTACTGGAAAATTACTAGAAAAGATTGTAATATCGAAGCTAGAAACGGCCTTACTGGTACCAAAAAGAATTTGAAATTCTACCATTTTAAGGAAGGTATCACCGACTGGGTTATGCATGAGTACCATGTCAAGGACGACCCCAGTTATAAGGTATGAGCTTAATTTGTTTGTCCCTCACTTGAAAGTTAATTTCTTTTATGAATTGCTAAATCTTTGGATGTATAATAAGGCTAGCTCTTCTTGATGATTGAGGTGATTAATTGGTGAAGCATGCTAGATTATTGTGTCTATTGGAGATAATAGGATTGATCAACCATTTTCAGTGGATACAATATCCATTTAAGGTATATATCTTTGTTGCCTATTATTTAAACATTAATGGGTAGGATCTTCGTATCACGATAAAAGAAATTGTAACTTTATTTAAAATGCAACTACAAATACGTGTCAAAAAGCATTTTGCATGACTTGATGAATGAATCTGTTGTTGTTTGGTGATATGTCTGAAAATTAATTGATAATTCGGTATTCCTTATTTTGGTTTTGCCTTTAATTCATGTAGAAGGAATTTGTTTTGTGTCGCATACAAAGAAATGGGACTAAGAAGAGGAAGCATGGTATTTCGACTACTGACAAAGGGGTATCAAGTCAACAATTGGTTTCTCCACCTCACCAATCACCTAGTGACCATTCGATTTCGAATGGAAATCACAATGAAGAAAACACTCACAATATCCCTCACCAGCAACTACAAAATCAAAATTCCATTTCTTATCCTGGAAATCTTACCGTACAAAACACTACCACATACCCTCAGTCAATTACAAATGACACCCCAACTCAGCTATCAATAAGTAACCATTTGATTTCTCAGAGAAATCATAATGATGAAAATATTCTCAAAAACCAGCAGCCTCTACAATTTCACAATTTGATTTCTTGTCTAGGAAATCATAGTGAACCAACTACTCTCATATACCCTAAGCTACTACAAAATCACAATTTAGTTTCTTGTCTAGGAAGTCATAGTGAAGAAACTAATCTCACATACCCTCAACAACTACCAAATCACAATTCGATTTCTTATCTTGGAAATCGCGTTGCACAAAATATGTACTCTCTTCCGAATAATTGGGTGATGCCCAATTATTCTCCTACTCAACAATTACCATATAGTGAAGAAAATATTCCCATAAACCAGCAGCCACAGCCAAAAAACAATTCGATTTCTCATTTTGAAAATCAAATTGAAGGAAATAGTCCCACCAAACCCCTGCTGCCACCAAATAGCAATTTGGGGTCGCAGCTAGCACTAGATCACCCTTTGGTGACACATAATTTTGCTGAAAATAATTTTCAGGAAGAATGTCTTGGAGAATTCAATGCATACGGTAGCTACAACAGTGCAAATGACACCTCTTTTTCAGCAATGCAGACACCAATTTCTCAAGAACAAGAATTAATATATTCTAATAGTTCTTTTGATGATTGTGATTTTTTTGATTGTCAAAATGACAGTGATGAGCAGGTAAATTATGTTAGGGATATATTCTTGTGGGGAATGACGAGTGTAGAGAATTGCAGCAACAATGGTGGAACTTTATAATATAAGTAATGTGTCTACAACTCTATGTGTAAAAAAAAAAATAGTAATAATTACTGCAGAAATAATTTGTACTTCAAGGCACGTTACGAATGTCGCTTTCTTTAAGACGTAATTTGCCTCCACCAATCGAGTGATGTACATGGGTTAAGCAAATACGCCTCCAGGATACAATGAAGCACTTGTTTGTTTGCTTGCGTTGTACATTGACGAAAGCAAACCTGAATACTCTTGAATGTTACAAGCTTGCCAAGAATCAATATATTGTTCCTACAGAAAAACAATATATTGGAAATTTGATGCACAAAAATTGATGGTTTTATGACAAAATTCGTTTTAGGAAAGAAGGGTGAGAAAAGAGTGGTGTGAGATCATTTATTTCATGTCTTAATAGCCTAAATGTGGCCTCTATTTATAGATATACTTATGCCCTTTCATTTGGGTTGTCATCTTTCATGATACCCCTTCATTCATGACCATTAGATCAAGATTTGAATTTAAATCAATGCTCTAAATTGAACCATCACCATTTCAAATGAAAAGTCACCATGAAAGGATACATTTTCAAATGAAATGTCACCATGAATGGATATGTCTTTAAGTTGAAAAGGTACTTCTTTTATAAGGCACAAATAATTGGACATGTCTCTATATTAAGACATAAATGATTAGACATGTCTCTACAATAAGACAATTTATTTTGAAAATTTCCAACAATCCCCCACCATTTTCAAAATAAATGAATTTTGAAAATTATCTCGCACAAGCTTGGAAAACTTTTGCATAAATGAAGGTGTCTTTTGGACTTGAACCTTCACTTAGTGACAACACATCAAAGTTAATCAAGGTAGCATGGTAGACAAGCTTTGAACCAGCGACCTTATTCGACTAACCGGATATATCTCATACAAAAGTTTTTAAATTCTCAAGTATTCTTTAGTTGACATGTGGATTGGCCCTGTG
This sequence comes from Clausena lansium, assembly GCA_030449835.1. Lineage (NCBI taxonomy): Eukaryota > Viridiplantae > Streptophyta > Magnoliopsida > Sapindales > Rutaceae > Clausena > Clausena lansium. The sequence goes on along the minus strand of JASUUF010000050.1, from coordinate 39,004 downwards.
TCTATATCCTGTTTTCATGAGTGCTTTAGTAACCAGCCAAGTTACATAGGAAGCGGCACCACCTCCTACACTCACATAGTTAGACTTATCTAGAATGTCCCTGTAACTAAAACATTTATAAGTCTATTAAAAGCTAAGTAGCTTAACCTTTCCCATATGGTACAGGTATCAAGCACTCACCTTTGGAACGCATCTCAAATATTATAGAGCTTGCTATCACAACATATTATGTACTTTGCTCATTGAACCCAAGATCTTGATGTTTCAAGTGTTGGGTTGAGTTTCCATCATTGGTGATAAGATGATGCTAGCTTCAGTCCCATCCCCTTAGAAGTTTTAAATATAATGTCCCTTGCAAGGCCTTTAATTAAGGGGTTCGCCAAATTTTGGCATGATCTCACAAAGTCAATTGTGATTACTCCATCTATAATCAATTGTCTCACATAACTATGTCTTAGACTAATATGCCTAGACTTTCCATTGTAGATTTAGCTATATGCCCTTGACAATGTTGCCTCACTATCACAGTGAACGGACACAGGAGGCATTGGTTTAGACCAAATAGGAATTTCTATGAGCAAATTCCGTAACCACTCAACTTCTTTGCTATATGAAGCCAAAGCTACAAGACTCTAATAGTAGCAATTCTTGCAACAGGTGCATATGTATCAAAATAATCAAGGCATTCTTTTTATGTAAAGCCTTTTGCTACTAGTCTTGCTTTAAACCTTTCAATAGTTCCATCAACTTTCTTTTTCTTTTTGAAGACCATTTACAACCTATAGGATTAGAGCCAGGTAGTAAATCAACTAATTTCCAAGTCTTATTACCCATAATAGAGTCCATTTCATCATTAATGACCTCTTTCCAGAAGGCAACATCTTGAGATTTCATTGCCTCATCATAGGTGAGGGGATCAAAATCAATATTAGATGTGATCATGATCTGTTTAGATTGTGAGTCCCTTGTCTCTTCTACTAAATAGACTATAAAATCTGGTCCAAAGGTTTTTTGAGCCTTCATTCTTTTGCTCCTTCTCATTAGATTTTGCTCATCATTAGAATCACGCTTTTCACCAATTTCTATTGGTTTATGAACCTTTTGAGAATCAATACTTTTTGGTATAGTGGAAAATCTATTTTCATAGAATATGGCATCTCTCGATTCTACTATAGTATTGATCTCGACAAAGCTATTAGGTTCTGTTACAAGAAACCTATAAGCTTTACTATGTTCGGCATATCCTAAAAATATGCATTCAATACCCCTTTCTCCTAATTTCTTTATCTTAGGTTCAGGTTGTCTTACAATGGCTCGACAACCCCAAACTCTTAGATAAGAAATATTAGGCTTTCTCTTTTTCCATAATTGATAAGGGGTCTCTTTTGTTTTCTTATTGGGTACTCTATTCAAAACATGACATGCAGTCAAAATTGTCTCACCCCAAAAACCTATACCAAGCCCAGAATAAAAAGCATAGCATTGATCATTTCCATTAGTGTCCTATTTTTCCTTTCAGCTACACCATTTTGTTATGGTGTATATGCAGAGCTAGTTTCATGCACAATGCCAATAGATTCACAAAATTCAGGAAATGAATATTTACCTCATTTACACTTCTAAGGCATTTAATTTTAATGTCGCAAAAATTCTCAACTTCATTTTTATAAAATTTTAAATTTATCTAAAACTTGATCTTTAGAATGTAATAAATATACATAGCAATATTTTGAAAACTCATCAATGAAAGTAATAAAATATTTTTTACCTCCTTTAGTAGGATTACTATGCATATCACATACATCACTATGAATTAAATGCAACAAAGAAGATGCTTTTTCAATTCTTGGAAAAAGGGTTCTTGTGATTTTAGTCCGTGCACACACTTTACATTTTTCGTGCATATCATTTTCATGTTTAGGAATTAATTCTAAATTAGCCATATCATGCAATCTTCTAATATTCACATTTTCTAAACGATTATGCCACAAAGATAATGAGTCAATCATGTAAGCAAAAGAAGCATTCATTTCATTAATATTGAGTTTAAACTTTCCCTCATACATATATCCTTTCCTAACAAAAGTACCACCTTTAGACAATACAAATTTATTTGACTCAAATACAAGTTTGAAGCCAAACTTATTAAGAAGACTACCAGATACAAGATTTTTCTTAACTTCTGGTACATGATAAACATCAGTAAGAGTTAGGGTTTTTCCAGAAGTAAACTCTAGTTGCACATTGCTTTGTAATGTTGCAGTAGAGGAATTTCCCATGTAAAGAACACTTCCATCATCCATTGCTTTGTAAGATGTGAAAAGGCTACGATCCTTGCACACATTCTTGGTTGCACCAGAATCTATCCACCATGCATTATCATCTTCGAGAACATTGATCTCGGATATCATGGTCATAAGATTTGTGTTCGAACCTTCTTTTTGTTTTTTAAGAAGTCGACAATCTCTTTAAAAATGGCCAGGCTTTCCGCAATGGTAGCATGTACCCTTCTTTTTCTTCTTATTGTTTTGATTCTCTTTGGAATCAAATTTCTCTTTTGATTGTTCTTAGGGTGATTAGAATGTTTAAACTCCTTCCCCTCCTCCACAACATTAATCTTAGAGGATGAAGCAGCTTGTTCCTCAAGACTATTAAGCTTGAGTTCTTCTTCAATACGAAGACTTTGGCCTAAGCCTTCCAGGCTAATTTCCTCTTTACTATGTTTAAGACTTTTCTTATTGTCTTTCCAAGAGGGAGGAAGTTTATCAATAATTGAAGAAACAATAATAGACTCATCCATTTTCATGTCGTGTTGGTTGAATTGATCAAGAATATGCAAAATCTCATTATATTGTTTAACCACAAGTCTATTATCTACCATTTTATAATTAAAAAATTTAGAAGCCAAGAATTTCTTACTTGTTGCATCTTCCATTATGTACTTAGCCTCCAATGAGTCCCATATATCTTTCGCTGTGGGTTTGTTGTGGTATTGATCAAACAAAGTATCAGACATAGCATTGCAAATGTATGCCTTGCACACATAGTCATCTTGCTCCCACTTCTGTCGTGCTCTAGTTTCTGCTAATGTCTCATCCTCACGTTCTTGAGGCTTTGGTGTTGTGAGAACATAGACCACATTAAGGCTTGTCAATAAGAAATGCAACTTTTTCTGCCAATGTATAAAGTTGCCACCATCAAATCTCTCTAATTTGACAAAATCTGCTGTGAATTGTCGAAGAGATGAACTTGGTGCCATTGTTGTAGAAATATCGTCTTAAAATTAATTTTCAAAATAAATTGTCTTATTGTAGAGACATGTCCAATTAATTGTGTTTTAATGTAGAGACATGTCTAATTATTTGTGCCTTATAGAAGAGGTACCTTTTCACTTAAAGACATATCCATTCATGGTGACATTTCATTTAAAATGGTGATGGTTCAATTTAGACCATCGATTTAAATTCAAAGCTTGATCTAATGGTCATGAATGAAGGGGTATCATGAAAGATGACAACCCAAATGAAAGGGCATAAGTATATCTATAAATAGAGGCCACATTTAGGCTATTAAGACATGAAATCAATGATCTCACACCACTCTTTTCTCACCCTTCTTTCTTAAAACGAATTTTATCATAAAACCATCAATTTTTGTGCATCAAATTTCCAATATATTATTTTTCTGCAGGAACAATATATTGATTCTTGGCAGGCTTGTAACATTCAAGAGTATTCAGGTTTGCTTTCGTCAATGCACAACGCAAGCAAACAAACAAGTGCTTCATTGTATCCTGGAGGCGTATTTGCTTAACCCATGTACATCACTCGATTGGTGGGGGCAAATAACGTCTTAAGGAAAGCGACATTCGTAACGTGCCTTAAAGTACAAATTATTTCTGCAGTAATTATTACTATTTTCTTTTTACACATAGAGTTGTAGACACATTACTTATATTATAAAGTTCCACCATTGTTGCTGCAATTCTCTACATTCGTCATTCCTCACAAGAATATATCCCTAACAATCTTAAGACGTTATTTCTACAACAATGGCACCAAGTTCATCTCTTCGACAATTCACAGCAGATTTTGTCAAATTAGAGAGATTTGATGGTGGCAAGTTTATACGTTGGCAGAAAAAGTTGCATTTTTTATTGACAAGCCTTAATGTGGTCTATGTTCTCACAACACCAAAGCCTCAAGAACGTGAGGATGAAACATTAGCAGAAACTAGAGCACGACAGAAGTGGGAGCAAGATGACTATGTGTGCAAGGGACACATTTGCAATGCTATGTCTGATACTTTGTTTGATCAATACCACAACAAACCCACAGCGAAAGAAATATAGGACTCATTGGTGGCTAAGTACATGATAGAAGATGCAACAAGTAAGAAATTCTTGGCTTCTAAATTTTTTAATTATAAAATGGTAGATAACAGACTTGTGGTTGAACAATATAGTGAGATTTTGCATATTCTTGATCAATTCAACCAACACAACATGAAAATGGATGAGTCTATTATTGTTTCTTCAATTATTGATAAACTTCCTCCCTCTTGGAAACTACAAGAAAAGTCTTAAACATAGCAAAGAGGAAATTAGCCTGGAAGGCTTAGGCCAAAGTCTTCGTATTGAAGAGGAACTCAAGCTTAATAGTCTTGAGGAACAAGCTGCTCCATCTTCTAAGATTAATGTTGTGGAGGAGGGGAAGGAGTTTAAACATTCTAATCATCCTAAGAACAATCAAAAGAGAAAATTTGATTCCAAAGAGAAACAATAAGAAGAAAAAGAAGGGTACATGCTACCGTTGTAGAAAGCCTGACCATTTTAAAAGAGATTGTCGACTTCTTAAAAAACAAAAAGAAGGTTCGAACATAAATTTTATGGCTATGATATCCGAGATCAATGTTCTCGAAGATGATAATGCATGGTGGATAGATTCTGGTCCAACCAAGCATGTGTGCAAGGATCGTAGCCTTTTCACATCTTACAAAGCAATGGATGATGGATGTGTTCTTTACATGGGAAATTCCTCCACTACAACAATTAAAGGAAAAGGCAATGTGCAACTAGAGTTTACTTCTGGAAAAACCCTAACTCTTACTGATGTTTATCATGTACCAGAAGTTAGGAAAAATCTTGTATCTGGTAGTCTTCTTAATAAGTTTGGCTTCAAACTTGTATTTGAGTCAAATAAATTTGTATTATCTAAAGGTGGTACTTTTGTTGGGAAAGGATATATGTATGAGGGAATGTTTAAACTCAATATTAATGAAATGAATGCTTCTTCTGCTTACATGATTGACTCATTATCTTTGTGGCATAATCGTTTACGACATGTGAATAATAGAAGATTGCATGATATGGCTAATTTAGAATTAATTCCTAAACATGAAAATGATATGCATGAAAAATGTAAAGTGTGTGCACGGACTAAAATCACAAGAACCCCTTTTACAAAAATTGAAAAAACATCTTCTTTGTTGCATTTAATTCATAGTGATGTATGTGATATGCATAGTAATCCTACTGAAGGAGGTAAAACATATTTTGTTACTTTCATTGATAATTTTTCAAAATATTGCTATGTATATTTATTATATTCTAAAGATCAAGTTTTACATAAATTTAAAATTTATAAAAATAATGTTGAGAATTTTTGTGACATTAAAATTAAATGCCTTAGAAGTGATAAAGGAGGTGAATATTCATTTCCTGAATTTTGTGAATCTGTTGGCATTGTGCATGAAACTAGCTCTGTATATACACCACAACAAAATGGTGTAGCTGAAAGGAAAAATAGGACACTAATGAAAATGGTCAATGCTATGCTTTTTAATTCTGGGCTTGGTATAGGTTTTTGGGGTGAGGCACTTTTGACTGCATGTCATGTTTTGATTAGAGTACCCAATAAGAAAACAAAAGAGACCCCTTATCAATTATGGAAAAAGAGAAAGCCTAATATTTCTTATCTAAGAGTTTGGGGTTGTCGAGCCATTGTAAGACAACCTGAACCTAAGATAAAGAAATTAGGAGAAAGGGGTATTGAATGCATATTTTTAGGATATGCCGAACATAGTAAAGCTTATAGGTTTCTTGTAACAGAACCTAATAGCTTTGTCGAGATCAATACTATAGTAGAATCGAGAGATGCCATATTCTATGAAAATAGATTTTCCACTATACCAAAAAGTATTGATTCTCAAAAGGTTGATAAACCAATAGAAATTGGTGAAAAGCGTGATTCTAATGATGAGCAAAATCTAATGAGAAGTAGCAAAAGAATGAAGGCTAAAAAAACCTTTAGACCAGATTTTATAGTCTATTTAGTAGAGGGGACAAGGGACTCACAATCTAAACAGATCATGATCACATCTAATATAGATTTTGATCCCCTTACCTATGATGAGGCAATGAAATCTCAAGATGTTGCCTTCTGGAAAGAGGCCATTAATGATGAAATGTACTCTATTATGGGTAATAAGACTTGGAAATTAGTTGATTTACCACCTGGCTCTAATCCTATAGGTTGTAAATGGATCTTCAAAAAGAAAAAGAAAGTTGATGTTTGAAAGGTTTAAAGCAAGACTAGTAGCAAAAGGCTTTACACAAAAAGAAGGCCTTGATTATTTTGATACATATGCACCTGTTGCAAGAATTGCTACTATTAGAGTCTTGATTGCTTTGGCTTCAATTTATCACTTTGAAATCCATCAAATGGATGTGAAAACAGCTTTCCTAAATGGAGAATTAGATGAAGAAATTTACATGAAACAACCAGAAGGGTTTGTTATGCCAGGACAAAGACACAGAGTTTGTAAACTAGTCAAATCTCTATATGGCCTTAAACAAGTTCCAAAGCAGTGGCATGAAAAGTTTGACAAAGTGATTGTATCTAATGGATTTAAAATTCATGAATCTGATAAATGTGTATATAGCAGATTCAATGGAAATAGAGGTGTAATTATTTGTTTATATGTAGATGACATGTTAATCTTTGGATCATTGTTGGTGAGAGCATTAAACTCACTAAATCATTGCTAATGTGATTTTGGGAATTAAAATTATCAAAAATGATAATGGCCTAGTATTGACCCAATCACATTATATTGAGAAAATTTTAAAGAAGTTTAAATATTTTGATTGTAAGCCTGTGTCAACACCTTTTGATTCAAACATAAGAATATACCCTAACACTGGAAGAGCAGTATCTCAATTAGAATATGCTCGTGTTATTGGTTGTCTTATGTATGCTATGACTTGTACTAGGCCGGACATTGCTTTCGCTGTTGGAAAGCTGAGTAGATATACTAGTAATCTAAGCCAAGCACATTGGCAAGCAGTGTATAGAATTCTAAAATATTTAAAACAAACAATAGATTATGGTATATACTACATTGGATATCCTACTGTTTTGGAAGGATTCTCGGATGCTAGTTGGATTACTGATCGAGATGATCATACATCCACAAGTGGTTGGATATTTACTCTTGGTGGAGGTGCTATTTGAGCAAACTTGTATAGCATATTCTACCATGGCTGCAGAATTTGTAGCTTTGGCTTCATGTAGCAAAGAAGCTGAGTGGTTACGGAATTTGCTTATAGAAATTCTTATTTGGTCTAAACCAATAACTCCTGTGTTCGTTCACTGTGATAGTGAGGCAACATTGTCAAGGGCATATAGCCAAATCTATAATGGAAAGTCCAGGCATATTGGTCTAAGACATAGTTATGTGAGACAATTGATTATCGATGGAGTAATCACAATTGACTTTGTGAGATCATGCCAAAATTTGGCGGACCCCTTAACTAAAGGCCTTGCAAGGGACATTATATTAAAAACTTCTAAGGGGATGGGACTGAAGCCAGCATCATCTTATCACCAATGATGGAAACTCAACCCAACACTTAAAACATCAAGATCTTGGGTTCAATGAGCAAAGTACATCATATGTTGTGAGAACAAGCACTATAATATTTGAGATGCGTTCCAAAGGTGAGTGCTTGATACCTGTAACATATGGGAAATGTTAAGCTACTTAGCTTTTAATAGACTTATAAATGTTTTAGTTACAGGGACATTCTAGATAAGTCTACCTATGTGAGTGTAGGAGGTGGTGCCGCTTCCTATGTAACTTGGCTGGTTACTAAAGCACTCATGAAAACAGGATATAGACACAGGGCCAATCCACGTGTCAGCTAAAGAATACTTGAGAATTTGAAAACTTTTGTGTGAGATATATCCGGTTAGTCGAATAAGGTCGCTGGTTCAAAGCTTGTCTACCATGCTACCTTGATTAACTTTGATGTGTTGTCACTAAGTGAAGGTTCAAGTCCAAAAGACACCTTCATTTATGCAAAAGTTTTCCAAGCCTGTGCGAGATAATTTTCAAAATTCATTTATTTTGAAAATGGTGGGGGATTGTTGGAAATTTTCAAAATAAATTGTCTTATTGTAGAGACATGTCTCATCATTTGTGTCTTAATATAGAGACATGTCTAATTATTCGTGCCTTATAGAAGAGGTACCTTTTCAACTTAAAGACATCTCCATTCATGGTAACATTTCATTTGAAAATGCATCCTTTCATGGTGACTTTTCATTTGAAATGGTGATGGTTCAATTTACACCATTGATTTAAATTCAAATCTTGATCTAATGGTCATGAATGAAGGGCTATCATGAAAGATGACAACCCAAATGAAAGGGCACAAGTATATCTATAAATAGAGGCCATGTTTAGGCCATTAAGACATGAAATAAATGATCTCACACCACTCTTTTCTCACCCTTCTTTCTTAAAATGAATTTTGTCATAAAAACATCAATTTTTGTGCATCAAATTTTCAATATATTGTTTTTCTGCAGGAACAATATATTGATTCTTGGTAGGCTTGTAACATTCAAGAGTATTCAGGTTTACCTGTTCAAATCCCCAAGGGCTTTTCAGGATGAAAACTCTCGCGAAGGGACTGGAAAAACCCTTGCCCCTGACTTTAACCCATCAAAGTCAGATGGAGAAGCTTTAGCTTATGCAGAGGATAGCAGTGACACAAACACTGTTGACAACAATGCATGGGTAAAAGAACTACTTGACAACTATGAAAGTTTGCTAATTGGAGAATTCAAGTCATACGGTGGCTACGATAGGCTAAATGATACCTCGTTTCCTGCAGTGCAGACACCAATTTATTAAGAACAAGAATTAAAATATTCTAATAGTTCTTTTGATAATTGTGATTTTTCTGACCGTCAAATTTCCAGTGATGAGCAGGTAAATTCCATGATCAATTCCCCAATGGCTTTCCAGGATGAAGACTCTCACGATGAGACTGGACAAACCCTTACCCCTTACTTTAACACATCAAAGTCAGATGGAGAAGCGTTAGCTTATGCAGAGGATAGCAGTGACACAAACACTGTTTACAACGATGCATGGTTAAAAGAAAAACTTGAAAATTTTGCTTAAGTAGCAAATCAAAACAACAATCAAATCCTCTAGGAGGTTATATTGTTAATTTACTATTATCTATCTATATGGGTGATGATGCTTCACTCAAGTTTTATTCTATTCTAAACTGTGTAATCTTAAGTAGCATGTAAACAACTATAAAATCCTCTAGGAGGAAAGTACTGTAATCTTAAGAAGCATGTAAACAGCTATGAAATCCTCATAGGAGGAAAGTACTGTAATCTTAAGCAAGCATGTAAACAACTATGAAATCCTCTTAAGAGGAAAGTACTGTAATCTTAAGCAGCATGTAAACAACTATGAAATCCTCTTAGGAGGAAAGTACTATTATTATTGATAATGTAATATTGTCTAATAATCTTTAAGGCTCGTTACATACTAATGTGATTGTTGTTTAGATTAATTGGATACTCCATTTGGTCTGTATCTAGTAGCATCTATGTGTAGCATAAGGTCAAGTTTTTCTGCCCTTTAGTTCTTTTTGAATTCGTAATTGATCATATGTAGAAATGTGGAATCTCACTATCCACTCCAAGGCAACTACTTCCTGGAAAAGGGGGACACTTTTGTGATGAATAAAGTTCAAATAAATTTTTCAAACTCTTATTTCTTTCATAATTTTAAATGGAGTGACCAAACTAAATAAAATTACTTGAAAATCAATCGACTCACCAATAGGGCGCACTTTCTCGAGAGAAATTGTTGCTAGAAAGGAAATTAAATAAATCGACTTTAGACGATTTAATGTTTTCTGGCAGACTAAAACACATGCTAATTGGCTATCGGATGTTACATGTAGTAACAGTGTTCAGTGCATCAAATTACTGCTAGCGGTGTGGAAATATGGCTGCAATTCTTGAAATTGGGAGTATACGGAGCAGAATTTTCTTCAATTTTACTCGCTAGCTCCTCACAAATTTGAACCCGACATCACACGCATATATTCCACTGTTGTATCTTTGTTGACGTCTCATTCAATAATGGAGATATTGTTTTTAGTCAAGGGATAGACGAGAAGAAACTATCGTTCTCGTCATTAATTCTGTTGATTGGAGTTTATATGATGTTGGGTAAGGGTTCATGTGAGTTTGTAGGTTTGATCTGTAGAAGCTTCTTCTTTTCTATATTGGTTTTGAAATTGTTATAATTTAGAGATATATATTACAATCTAATATATCTGGAGTCTAATGAAAACTAGGTATATATAAATTTATTGTACAATTAAGAAATTTGTCAAGATCTAGTTTTCATGGTTAGGAGTAGCCTTCCTAGGATTCAGATTATAGGTTCTACTAATATTCAAAAAATAAAATCCGGAAATCAACCTCTAAAGCAATAAAAGACTTGAATTTTTTTACTAAAATCATGATATTTGATCCCTTAACATATTTTATTGACCTTCATTTTTTATTTAGTATTATTTATTCTAGATTTGCCTTTATGGAAAAATAAAAAATAATTTTTTTGTTATCTTCTCTCTCAATCTCTTAATATATTTACTTTTCATCTCTCTCATTCTTTTTAATTGATTCAAAATTTGAGTCAAATATGAACTCTTAATCAAATCTCAAACAAAAATTAAAAAAATCTATATTATCACATAAAATAAAATCAATATCATCAATAATAATAAAATCCACCATATATTCATAAAATTTAATAAAACTTAATATGAAAATTCATCATATATTAGTGGAGGAAATTAAGAGGAGGTAATAAATTGATGGTAAAAAAATTAGGTAGTGATGATGAATTTATTGCTAATGAAGATAAATGAAGGGGCGATAGATACATTAGAGAGAGAGAGAGAGAGAAAGAGAGAGAGAGAGAGAGGGGCGGGGGGAGGAGTAATAATATTAAGAGAAATGATATATGTATCGAGAATTTGAGAGACCGAGAAGACCGAAACGGTACTATTGCGTGTGTTTTGGAATTTTAATGAGCCTCACATGTTTTTCACGTGACAAATAGAAAAAAATAAAAAATAAAAGGGAAAATTCAGCCCCAAAATCCCCAAATCGATTCCCCAGCCCCAAAATCCACACCCCTTCCCACCCCCCCAATCCCCAAATCCCTTATACCCAAATCACTTTAAAACGAAACCCATCAACACCATTCTAGCTTCTTTACTTGTCTTCACCATCTAGGTATGTTTTATTTTTATTTTTTCTGTTTTGATATTTGATTTGCATGGTGATGGGTTTGTTTTATATGATGATGGGTTCTGTTTGATCCCATTTGAGTCTTGGTTTTCCATGAAAATTTTTATTTGATGATATGTTCCACTTCGTATGAGTGCATGGAGTGTTAAAAAATGTACACTATATATTTAGATAACTGAGATGCAGAGTAGTATGAGGGTTTCATTTTCTATGATAATGGTTTTCGTTTAATGGCATTTGGTCTTGATCTTTCATGGAAATTTTAATTTGATGATGGGTTTCGTTTTGTATAAGTGTTTGAAGTGTTGGAAAATGTTCATTCTATACTTTAGATAGCTGAGTTCCTTAGTAGTAAAAAGCCACGGTTTTGTTTTCTTTGTATTGAATTGTATTCTGACCAGTATATGATTGCCTGATTGGTGATAGGTTTATGTTTGCCAGTTCCAGTAGTCTCTTAATCACAATCTCATCTAGCACATGTGAACTTCGAAACTCACTGCAAATTTATGAAGAATGCGGTGATCATAAGGAGTTGTTAAATGTAAGAGCTTTGAATGCGCAGAAGACCAAAAGAGTTGCGCAGAGAAAATTGATTTCTTAGAAAGTTAGCATTGCAGATTGAACGTTTATCCATTTAATTTCAGTTACTTCACAAAGAACTTGAACGGATGCAACAGTGTGAAGTGCAAAGATGATTGGTCGAAGATGAACTACGAACGAGATGGACAACAACAGAAAATGATTTCATTAAAATAATTGTAGTGGTTATTGTACTATATTTTCTATTTAAGTGTTAGTTTAGTTGTTAAAATTTGAACTTATGTGCTAGACAAAGATCTATTCAGATCAAACTAGCAACAATACTTAACTGTAATATATGTCTCAATGAATGTAGTTGATCTTCCTGTGGTTTCTTTCTGTTCTTGATCCTGCTTTATTCAATGAGCATGTGAAATATGTCTCGGTTGTTTTTCTCAGCTTGACATGGAAATTGATATATTATAGGCACTTCATCAACATTTTTTTCTATTATCTTTCATTTTCTTAATCACTTTGGAAAATTCCTTTGGAAAGACAAATTCTTTGGAAAATTTCAGGCTTACATATTTTAAATACTATTTTTGCAGTCGGCACTATACCTGCACATAAACACTACTTTTGCACAGCACATAAATACTACTTTTGCACAGCAATATACATGCAGATAAACACAGCCACAATACCCAACAAAATCCAGATTACAATTTAAGCTCATCAAGCATCATACCCATTATAAATGTTTCATTATCAATTTACAAAAAGATACAGTATTGGAAATGTCATCAAAAGCACATTACTTCACTTTTACAGCACCTGTGTTTCCAAAATATACCAGCACATGTACACCACTTCTGCATCAACAGTATGCAACAAAATCCATATTACAATCCAAAAAACTCCAGATAAGCACCTCACAAAGAATCTTCTATTCATCAGTTAGATTTACTTTCACAGTTATCATCCTTAGATTGCTAAAGTAAGTTATCATCCTTAGATTGCTGAAGTAGTAGTTGTTGAAAATTCATATATTGAATTCCTCCAGAAGTTATCCAAGAATTCGAACAAGGCATCAAGTTGGCATGCGGTTGGAGTGGCTGTGTTTTTATATTGTACAGTAAATAACCAAATTATTTCCATTAAAATTTATAATAGGTAAACATAAAGCCATAAAAAAAATCAAACTCCACTTACAATGTGCTGATCATATGTAAACAATGGATGAATAGCATTCCCAGGCACCTATAGAAATATTTAATTACAAAGAAAATGTATAGCTATAATACAAATTAACTTTAATGAATCATAAGATGGTACAAATAGTTATATTTACCACAGTGCTCGCTTGTGTAGCAATTTCAGTAACCACTTCAGAAAATGGAATGTTTACTTGTGATTCCTATAAATAGTAGTAAAATAAATTAAGTACAAATAGACAAATGACAATTCGACTCAAATGACTCTAATGCATTAACTTACCTCAACACTTATGCTTGATGGTATAACTTTGCATTTTTTCTGTTTACATTTTTTCAATGGAATATTTCCTTGTGATCCCTGTAAATTGTAGTAAAATAAATTAAAATATAAATAGACAAATGAAACTTCGACTCAAATGACTCTAATACATGAAATTACCTCAACACTTATGCTTGATGGTTTCATTTTCTTTGTCTTCTGTTTACCTTTCTTACAATTAGTTGACTCTTTCGTTTTACAAGGTGGACGACCTTTATTTCGAGTTGCTACAGGATCAAGTATGTTTGTGATATTTTCGACATTGATGGTGCCACTTCCCTGCCAAATAGAAGTTGGTTGGCTGGCTTCAGAACTTACTTTTTTTGGTAATGTCTTCAATGTGTTCTTAATCCAATCCAAAACCATATTACAACTTTCTACACATCCTGAAGCAACGCCTGCAACCTCAGTAAAAGCAGTCAACATTTTTTCATATCGCTCCTGTTCTTCTGTGGAAATCCATACATCATAACTCATCTTGAACCGATTATAACTTCTTCGAACATCTTTCCGCCATCTTTGTAGGATGTACTTTTCTGGAAGTATGAAAATGAAACTTCGAGTCAACACTGCAACTGAATGTCTGCAAACAATTCCTCTAATTTCAAACATTGAACAACTGCATCTAACTTCACCCAAGTCTTCTTCAAAAACAACTTTAAAAGAAGTCATTTTTTTAATCTCTCCAATGGTGATAATTTCACGAACTACATATTCTTTTCCCACAAACTCGAGTGTATGACAATACATCAACCCAACTAACTCTTTTGAAATTCTTTAAACTTGGATAGCGTGTACACCTCTTGAACTTGTTTCTCCATCTCAAAAATAGTTACACAAGGAACATGTTGGGAGAAAGACCTTTCATCTGCTAAAGATTCCTTTTCAATCTTACTTTTTAGTGCATTGTCATATTGCTCAACAAATTGCTTCAGTGATGTTTTCGAGTTAACAAATCCATCAAAAAAGGCATTCATACTCTCACTACGTTGAGTGGTTGACATTCCTGCCCAAAAGCTATCTTTCACAAAACAGGGTACCCAACGATGCCTCTCATCATATAAATCACTTAACCATTTATTGCCACCCAAATCAAATTGCAAAATCATTGTCTGCCAACTATCTTAAAAAATACCAGGGCTCTGCGAGTCGTAAACGGCAGCCTGCAATATAGAAGAAATGGAATGATATTCATTGTAGGCCCCTAACTTCTCAGGCACCTTTTTAAGTATATGCCACAAACACCATTGATGCCTAGTGTTGGGAAAAACTGCCTCAATAGCCTTTTTCATTGCTTTATCTTGGTCAGTGATGATTCCAATAGGAGCAACTCCAGACATGCATACTAACCACGTCCTAAATAACCATGTAAATGTCTAAGTGTTCTCGTATGAAATCAATCCACATCCCAGTAAAATAAATTGACTATGATGGTTAACTCCAACAAATGGGGCAAAGGACATGTCATACTTTTTTGTTAGATAAGTGGTGTCAAATGTAACAACATCTCCAAAATATTTATAGGCTGCCCTACTCCTTGGATCTGCCCAAAAAACATTCCTCAATCGATTCTCCTCATTCAAGTCCATACTAAAGAAAAAGCCTTCATATTTGGATTGCATTTTTGAAAAATAAGTATGAAGTTCAACAGCATCTCCTTCCCCAAGCTGCAACCGCCTCATCTTGTCAAC
Source organism: Clausena lansium (assembly GCA_030449835.1). Lineage (NCBI taxonomy): Eukaryota > Viridiplantae > Streptophyta > Magnoliopsida > Sapindales > Rutaceae > Clausena > Clausena lansium. The sequence continues at coordinate 23,619 of JASUUF010000050.1, read as the reverse complement.
AAAATTTCTACAATCTCTTTCTAAGAATGAGATGTTGTCATGTCCACCAGCTTCAACAACACAAGAATTGTAATTTTTTTTTACTCTAATTCCTGCTCGATCATTATTTATAATTTACCTTTTTACTCGCGGATCAATGAAGCGATTGCATCGGAAATACTTAGTCTTGCTCGGACTAACTCCATGATTTTGCTCAAGATCCAAAGTTCGGAGTTCCTATTTTCCTTCTTTGTTTAAACGACCTCCAACTCTAGCATGGCAACCAGTTTTTCCAATAGGCTGAGGCTTCAAGATATTACTAGACATGCTTTTAGAACTGCCATTTCGCCCACAAACAAATGTTACATATCTTACAATCCCATCACTTCCTTTCTTACAAGTTCTCCGTTTTACTGGAAACCCCTCTTGTTTGCTATATGCCTTGTAATATGTAAACATTTCATCAGCACTATTGAATAACATCCCAATCTTTGGCTTGTCTATTACTTCTCTCTCAGTCTCAATATTCTGGAATTTGCCAATATCTTCTTCTAAGTTGTTGTTCTCAACCTCATCAAGTTCTTCAAGTTCGTGCACTTCTTCCAAACTGTCCATTTCTACACAATAAACATCATCTGTATTAAATGTAAATAAATCAAAATTGACACAGCAATAAACAAAGAATGCTACTTACCAAAATCAAATGCCCATTAAATAAACAAGACCCAAATGTACCATTTCTATTGAAAAACATGACCCAAACCAAATGTACTTGAGCAAAGTAGACAATCCGAGAGCATATATAATCAAATTAACGATCACACATGCTAAAATCGAATACCAAAAAATTAAAATAAAATAATATTGGAACAGGAAGAGTAAATAGCAAAAGATTGGATGAAAACTAAATACCATAACATAAAAATATAAAATAAATTGAAACCACAAGAGCTAATTAAGAGCAAAAGATGATTGACTTACCAAGAGCAAGGAGCAACCAGAAAGTGTTACATTCGTGCTTGATGGTGAACTGGTTAGAGATGGGCATGAATACAATTTCATTGAAATTTAGAGAAGAAAATGGAGGGAATGGCTGTAATATCTTCGTTACTGTTTGTTTTTTTAATTTTATTTCACTGTTGATCACGTGAAAATCACGTACAACTAATTAAAGTTTCTAAACGCAGTTACTATTGTCGTTTCGGTCTTCTGGGTATTTCGGATTTTCGGTACGTCCATCACTACTGTAATATTAAATAAAATAATCTTTTTATAATTTTGAAAATAAATAAGAAAAATTAAAAAATAAGACTGACGAGACATTATTGGAATCAAAATATCCTTACTCTAAAGAAGGAGACAGCGGAAGAAAAGTATTAGGCTGAGATAAAATAACTGCCTCTCCAGGAAGGAGACACTCTCTAGTGGAAAGCTGACTGTACAAAGTTAAGAAAGTTAACTAATGCTTTGAGCGCATACAGAACAGGGATCAAAGCACGAATAAAATTAGAATCTGGCTAACGTTGTCGTTTTAGAAAATTTCCTGAGAGTGAATATTTGTACTTTTTAGGAAAGACGATGCTGAACCAGTAAGGGGATGATGGTGGGTCTTATCTCTTATTTCCCAATCAGCTGATATTATAAAGTTTCCATATTTTCTGTTTTTTAATTTCTGTCACTCACTCAATACTCTATTCAACGCCGTTGGTGAAACGAGCAAAAGTTGTCTCACTGTCAGCAGAACGCCGTGAGAATGTAGAGACCAGAAAGAGATACCACTGTGACTGTATTGAATTAGAAATAATGATGGAGAAATCTCGGGGGTTAATTTCAGATCCCTACTGACTATTGAAGAAGGAGTTACTACTCAAAAAGAAATTCTGAAATGGAGAATCTTATTGGGTACAAATTCCAGCCATCCAATGAACAAATCCTCTATCTTCTGGTGGAGAAGAGGCTTAACCCCCATTTCTCACATCACCCTATCAAGGATGTTGTTGATATCTGCAGCCTTGAGCCTTGGGACTTAGCAAGTATGTATATGTAATCCTTTCTTTTTTTTTTTTTTTTAAATTTTTCCCCTTTTCTCTCTAACCTTCTGTACTGAAAGATTTTACTAGCTGAACTAATTGGCATGCACCATATATTATCTTTGTGATGCAGCGGAATCAAAAGTTGAGTCCGAGGATCAAGTTTGGTACTTTTTCTGTGAACCTTATTACAAGTACAGGAAGAGTAACCGTGCCCACAGAAGAACAAAAGCAGGGCACTGGAAAATTACTAGTAAAGATTCCCAAATCGAAGATAGAAACGGCCTTACCGGTACCAAAAAGATTTTGACTTTCTATCGTCATGGTGCCGCTTCTAAGGAAGCTATTACCGAGTGGGTTATGCATGAGTACCATGTCAAGGACGACCCCAGTTATAAGGTATGAGCTTTGTTCTTTGGATGTGATCTGGAGCGGCATGTTTTATGAATCTTATTGTTATTATGAACTCGTGCATTCATTGAAGCTCGAATCAAGGTCCTGAGTCCTCAGAAAGCAGCTCCTTACCATTGGAATCTTACAAAAACTTTAGTGTAGTATACTGCTGTGTGCCAATTAGTTAGTTGTTGGAGATATAATTGGATTAATTAACCAGGCCAAGTCTTAAAATTTTTTTACTTCTTTTGTTCTGTACAGTGGGCATGATGTCCATTTAGAGTATATATCTGTGTTGCCTGTTACTAAACTGTTGTTCTGTTTCTCCTAGAAGTTTGCTGAGTAGTAATCTGGCAGTGTTAATGAAAATTTGAAAGTTAATTGATAATACAGCGTTCCTGATTTTGTTTTTGCCTTTAATTCATGTAGAAGGAATTTGTTTTCACTCGCATAGAAAGAAAACGGAAAAAGAAGAAGCACAGTACTTTGACTACTGATGAAGGTGAATCAAGTAACCAATTGGTGTCTCCACCTCAGCAATCATCTAGTTACCATTTGATTTCTTATAGAAATCATAGAGAAGAATATACTCTCCCCAACTCTCAGCAGCAACTACAAAATCATAAATTTTCTTATCCTGGAAATCTTACTCAGCAAAATAATATCACATACCCTCAGTCAATAAACCCCCTGCTGCCGCCAAATAGCAACTTGGAGTCGCAGCTACCACTAGATCACCCTTCGGTGACACATAATTTTGCTGAAAATAATTTTCTGGAAGAATGTCTGCCAATTGGAGAATTCAAGTCATACAGTGGCTACAATAGGCCAAATGACGCCTCTTTTTCTGCAGTGCTGAGACCAATTTATCAAGAACAAGAATTAATATATTCTAATAATTCTTTTAATAATTGTGATTTTTTTGATTGTCTAATTGACAGTGATGAGCAGGTAAATTATCTGATCAAATCCCCAAGGGCTTTCCAGGATGAAAACTCTCGCAAAGAGACTGGACAAACCCTTCCCCCTGACTTTAACCCGTCAAAGTCAGATGGAGAAGCTTCAGCTTATGTAGTTGATAGCAGTGACATAAACACTGCTTATGATGACGCATGGATAGAAGAACTGCTTGAGAATTTTGCTTAAGTAGCAAATTTAAAAGGTTCAGCTTATGCAGTGGATAGCAGAGACACAAACACTGCTTAGAATGATTCATAGATAGAAGAACTACTTGAGAATTTTGCTTTAGTAAATTTGAAAGATTCAGCTTAGGCAGTACACAGCATGCTTAGAAATGAGAATTTTGCTTAAGTAGCAAATTTAAAAGGTTCAGCTTATGCTGTGGATAGCAGTGACAACAAGGCATGGATAGAAGAACTAGTTGAGACTTTTGCGTAAGTAGAAAATTTAAAAGCTTCGGCTTATACAGTGGATAGCAGTGACACGAACACTGCTTATAATTATTCATGGACAGAAGAACTACTTGAGAATTTTGCTTAAGTAGAAAATTTAAATGCTTCGGCTTATGCAGTGGATAGCAGTGACACAAACACTGCTTAGAATGATTCATGGATAGAAGAACTACTTGAGAATTTTGCTTAAGTAGAAAATTTAAAAGCTTCAGCTTATGCAGTGGATAGAAAATTTACAACGATGCATGGATAGAAGAATATATGGGTGATAATGCTTTACTCGACTTTTATTGTATTCTGAACTCTGTAAACAAATATGAATTCCTCTAGGAGGAAAGTACTGTAATCTTAGGTAGCATGTAAACAATTATGAAATCCTCTTAGGAAAAAAGTGCTGTAATCTTAAGTAGCATGTAAACAACTATGTAATCCAGGAAAGTACTGTAATCTTAAGAGGCATGTAAACAATTATGAAATCCTGTTAGGAGGAAAGTACTATTATTATCGATAATATGATACTGTTTGGTAATCATTTGTTGCTTTGCAATATAGAGCACTTGAATTTTTAAATCATGGCCTAGTTCTTGAATCTTGGAGCTTGATTGGCTAGACAAAAATGCTTGTTCCGAAAGAGTACAAGCAAAGATGTGAATGGTTCATGTACATGACATCCATCAATTATTGAACAGTATAAACTTATCACGAATCTTTATGTTAAACTTTATTCATCATCTCAATTGTATCTGTGTTACAAGCGTTCCCTTGAGATCAGTGGTCTTAAAATAAAGGTTTTTCTTATGTGATTAGCATTTCAAAGTTTTTCGGGCCTTTAGTTCTTTTTGGGTTCGTAGTTGATAACCAGTGGAATTGAGGAACACTAGAATCTCCACTATCCAATCCGAGCAAATTACTTCTTGGAAAAGGGGAAACGTTTGTGAGAACACTGGAATCTCACTATCCAATCCGAGCAAATTACTTCTTAGGAAAGGGGACACGTTTGTGATGGAGCAGGGAAGGTCACTTGTAACTGTAAAAGCAGAGAAGGAATCAAAAAAGGAAAATGGTAGTGGCATGGTAGGGTCCTAAACTAGCTGGGCAACACGTCAATACTTATATATATAGATATATTCAACAAACAATTATGAAAATTAAAGAAATCTGATTGGTGGACGTCATTATGTGCGGTGTATTCATGATTTTATATTTTGACATTCCAAATTCTAACCAATAAAATTATGACAATTGATCCATCGTACGCATTGACGTACGTGACGATACATATCCAAAGGATTACCACTCAAAAGTTAAAATGTTAAATTATATAATATAATATATGTTTATTATTATTTTTTTAATAAACTGTAAAATTACGGGGGAGCTAAAGAATTAAGTCAAGCTCAGATGGGACTGAATGAACTCGTCAACGCTTCTGCCTTTATAAATATCAATAATACAATATGATCGCCCTCTCACTCTTTGCATTTTGCAGTTGCAGACCAAATCGATAGTTTTATATAGCTCTTGCTCTGTCTCTAGTCTCTTGTGTGTTGAATTAGAAATGGACAGTCTGGTGGGGTTCAGATTCAAGCCTACTAACGAAGAAATCATTAGTCTACTGAAGAAGAAGAGGCTTGACCCTGGTTTCTCTGTCCATACCATCAAAGAAATTGATTTCTATAGCTTTGATCCCTGGGAACTTCCCCGTAAGTATCACCCAACAAGAAACCATACGATGCCGTTCAAGTCAGTTTAGTGAAATTGATTCAGAACTAATGGGTACTGAATTGTTTTGTTGCAGGGCATTCTGAGATTCAGTGTGAGGAAGAAGTGTGGTACTTTTACTGTGAGCGTTATTACATGTGCGCCAAGAGTAAACGGGCGTATAGAAGAACAAAGTCAGGATACTGGAAAGTCACTGGTACAGGTTCTGACATCAAGCGCAAAAACAGTACTGAGGTAATTGGTACCAAAAAGATTTTGCCTTTTTGCCCCCGTCGTTCTGCTTCCAAGACAGCTAAGACTGAGTGGGTTATGCACGAGATAGCTGTTGAGGGTGACCCTCTTTATAAGGTATGAGTTTCGTTTTGAACTTCATTTCTGACTTATTATGTGTCCTGCTTTGTGATGAATTGCATATGTATATTGATAATACAGCGGGCCGTATGGGAAGCAACTTATTCTATTTCTGTGCTTTTAATTTGTGCAGAAGGACTTTGTTGTGTGTCGCCTCGAAAGAAAACGCAATTGCAAGCTTGCTACTTCAACTAGCGTTGAAGATCAATCAAGTCAAGATTTGACTCCTTGTTCTACCATCATCCATGATGCTGGAGAACATATTTTTCCGGAATCTGTTCAACCACCAGATCAACTTTTGGTTTCTGATAGAAATCATGTTGCAGAAAATACTCTTTTGGTCTCTCAAGTACCACCAAGTGACAATTCGATTTCTACTTCTACAATTAGAAATCATGCTGCAGAAAATACTAGTTTGGGTTCTGAAGTGCTGTCAACTGACCATTTGAAATCCTATTCTGGAAATCGTGTTGCAGAAAATACTTCCCTAGGATCCATACTACCACTAAATCAACATTTGGTTTCTAATAGAAATCATGTTGCAGAAAATGCTCTTTTGGTCTCTCCAGTTCCACCAAGTGACCATTTGATTTCTTATTCTAGAAATCATGTTGCAGAAAATACTTCCCCAGAATGGCAGCTAGTATGGAATGACATTTTGGAGTCACCGATACTACCAAATCAGCTTTGGGATTTTTATTCTACTAACAATGTAGAAAACTCTTTCGAGGCAGAACCTCGAATACTTGCAGAATTCAACCCATACGGTGGCTATAATTGGCTGAATTATGGCTCTCTTTCGGCATAGCAGTCACCAATTATCCAGCCCTGGAATCATCATATTCTAATGGCTCTAGTTATGGTTGTGATTTATTGAATTCTCAATTCGGCATAGAGCAGGTAGATTAATTACCTGATCAATTCTCGGTGGGCTTAATACTCTCACGAAGAAATCGGACAAACCACTCCTGACTTCAACTCATCAAAGTCAGATGGAGGAGTTTTTGTGGAGGATAGAAGTGACGAGGACACTGAAACCTTCAATGCTTAGGTAAATGAACTCTTTTGAGAATCAGTACTACTTCAGTAGCATATGTTAGGAGCAACAATCAAATCTTCTAGGAGGATATTATAGTATTATTAGTGTTGTAATATTACTTCACTCATGGCTTATTGTATTCCAAACTTTGTATTCTTTGAGAGTGGTTATTTAGATCACCTGGATGCTCAAGTTTGTCCACCATATTATGTAATATCTAATATGAAACAGAATGGCTCACTTCTGGAAAAGCTGATCAGCTACTGTTAAATGGGAATGCTTACACAAAACAAGAACTGGAGACGAGACTTGATAGATCTAATGGAAGATCATCCACAAGATGATCTTAAAGGCTAGCAAGAGGAGATATTGAGCATGCTAATAATTTATATGCAGTAGGGAAGATGGCAGCAACTGTGAGTTGGGGATCTTCTTTCCTGATGACACCTTCCAAATGGGTCAAAAACAAAACCCAGCATCAATAAATACATGGCAATATAAACAAATTTTCGTTTTGAGTTCGAGGTGATTAGAGCGAATAGGGTGAAATCCATTGATCCTCTTAATTTACATTTATATAAACATATTAAAAAAATTATGCTGTCCTCAACATGTAAAAAACTAATGCGATAAAAATAGACATCGGTAGTAATTAACAATGGATTATTACCACACACATTTTTAAAAAAAAAATAATAATAAAGGTGAGAGGTCACGTTGTGTTCCTCACGACTCGTGACTCAGGAGATCTTCTAGCTCATGACAAGTGGGGACTTAAGCACTTGCTGGACAAAATATTTCTAAAAATAAAAAAAAAAAAGAAAATTAATTGAGTTCCTATTAGCCCGCAGTAATTCTATAGAAATATTCACCATTAAATCTACGAATGGCAAAAAGATCTAGTCCAATTTTGGCCATATTAACTTGATCCCATTTTTTTTTTAAATTTTAACTCGAATTTAAAGATGTCGGGTCGGAGTTGGGCCTAAATATTAGCATCCGATTAAATTCGGATTAGGGTTTGGATCATGTTCGACCTGATCTGACCCGCTCGACCCTAAAACTTAAATTTTTGTTTATACTTATTTTATTATTTATATAATTATATGGTTGAGGTTGAAACCTTGAGTAATTTTTATGTTTATATTACTTTAAACAAGTTTTAAAGTTTTTAAATTTTAATATATATATATGGGAGATTACGTCTATTTCTTTAAAAATTTTAAATTAATTAAATATAAATATATTTTTAAAAAAATATGGTCGGGCTCGTCAGGTCGAGCTGAAATTCAAATGATTGGACTTTTTTTTTTTTGGGTCGAGCCATTTATTTCAAATTCAAGCCCGATCCCGACCCACTGCCATCCCTAAATTTAAATCTATAAAAATAATCCTCATAAATTTCAAAATCCCCCCATAAAATTTAAACTTTAATTTTAAGAATTATAAAAGTCCACATCTTAAATAACAAATAAAAAAGCCTAAGATTTAATTTAGTTTAGTTTATGTTAAATCTATTAATATAACCTGAATAAATTTATAAACTCATTAAATTTCAGATTTTACTTGTTACCATTACGTAATTTAGCCCCATTAAATCATTTTCTAGATCTGTCATGAGAAATAGAGAATGAAACTAATTGCACTCCCAAGAGGGATCATATGTATACAATAATAATAACAGCAAAAGATCACTAGGTTCTCATCAAAACAGTCAAGTACCAAATTTTATTAAAAAGATTTAGATGCAATTATTAAGAACAAATTCACAATTTATAAAATATAAACGTCTAGATTTGAAGAGCTAGCATCAAGAGCTAATTAATTATTAAAAATCATGATGAAGAATTGCCCCAACAGGAACCGAGGAGATGAAAACCGAATTCTGAAGAATGATCTTCACGTTGTAAATAAAAACATGAGAAAATTCAAAATTCCACACTTGTTCTATCTGCTTTGAGCTTGAAGGATCCAGCTTCAGTTTTAGGCAATGTCATAAGAGGGAGCTGGGGTCACAAATTGAAAAGACAAAGGCAAGAATGAGAGTGAGATTTTACAACAAAATTATGATGGTGTGTATCGATAGCCCATTGCTTTGGGCGCATGTATATTTGTGTCAATTTAGCAAGAAACAAAGTTGACAAAATGAAGGGAAATTGGGAGTTGAATTTCGGATTTTGGTTAGATGATATAGATCATATGATTGCTAATCATATACATTTTTTTTATTATTAGGGTTCAATGATGGAAAATTATTTTTGACACATCAATTTGATAAAAAAAAAAGATTAAAAAATGAGAACAATAAAATTAAATTTAAAAATAATCCTTTCAGAAGCCGTAAAGAAATTTATTGGGTGATTCAAGATATCCGTACATAATTTACTGGAGTCTCGTGATGACTTGCATCTTTGCCATGTCTTATAGACTAATTAATTTTACTTTGTACAATTCGGAATTCGTTATGTGGTTGAAGGAATTTCCTTTCTGTCTATTTTGGACACATTGTTGTGTGTTTTCTTATTGAATTCCCTTAAGAAAAAATGTAATAAAAATTCTTATTCGATATGTTTGGACTCTTTATATACTTATTGCTCCATTACATCGCAGCTAATGGATCCAAAAAGAAAAGAACCTTATTCGATTAAAATCTATACTTAATTGACCTTTGTTCTAAATGGCAAAAGTGATGCAGGATGATTGCGTGGAATGAGCAGGGTACTTCTGAAGGTCATAACTTAAACTATTGGTGTTCGTTTTGATTGTTTAATATACCATTTCGAAAATTACCATGAGACGAACCAAACCAAAATTGATTGCACCATTCTACCCCTTGGTCAAGCAAAAAATTATGCTTGTTTCCTGGTCATTTTTTAGTTTTACGATATTTTCCTATTTTTTCTGTTTCTTTTATGATTTTTATCTTTTTTTTTTAAATATCGGATTTGGGCACCGTTTGTTTTGATTTTCTTATTTAGATTAGGAGAATTTTATTATTAAAAAATATTTTGAATTTGCCTATTTTGGTAAATTTATAATATTTAGGGTTGTTATAAAAAGGAGGTCCAAAACCTTAGTTTTATTCATTCATATTTTTCTAATAAAAAATTCATTATTAAAAACATACTTTCTTCTATCAATTAATCTTTTAACGTTTTTACATTATCATTTGTTATCAGAGCAAGTTCGTTTGTTAGTATGGTACGACTATGCAATCAAAAAAGCAATTGTGTCGAAGATGATGATCAAAGGATGTAGGTACAGACAGATGGTAAGAGAAATAGTCTTGCAAGCCATCGAGGAAGTTTGTAACCCTAGAATGGGAGTGATGGAGCGAGCAATAGAGAATCTTCCGATTTTTATGGCCAATAACAAAGAGAGAGAACAAGAGCAGAGAGTTAACTGTGAGGAAGTAGTTCAATTAATCAATTGTGAAAAACAACCTTGAGATTATCACTTTAAAGAGATACTTTAGGGCATCAATCATGAAGTAGTGCCTTAGAATCAAGGACTTATGAGACAAATGCTGGCGCACTGGTATGAGGCCCTAGAGAGCTAGGACAAATCTGTTGATTATAAAGGGAGGCGCAAAAGGGGTTAAGATTATAAGATTAATGTTGATATTCTACATTTTTATGGTATGATGCATGTTGAAGAATTTTTAGAGTGGATATCACAAGTAAAGAGTTTTTTTCGAGTATATAGAGATTCCCCAAGAGAAGCGAGTTAAGTTTGTAGTGTTTAAGTTAAAAGACGCAGCATCCACTTAGCGGCAACACATAAAGAATCGAAAGAGAATTGCAGAAAAGCCATTGATCAAATCGTGGTTTGGAATAAAAAGGATGATGAAAGAGTACTTTTTGCCAGTATATTACAAGCAGCAGTTGTGTTGTTATTTTTATGCAATAGGTTGTCAAGGTCATAAGTGTACACAACAAGTAATAAAGTTATGAGTATTGAGATCGTCTCCACAGGGATTGATGTTATCAAACATTGCCACAATAATCTTATTCAATGCAATTTTTTGATGCTTCAACAAAATCAAATTAAAATTTAATAGGATAATTTAAGATTCTAGTAAACTAATTAAATAATAAACTAAAAAAACTGAGATAAAACAGACATCAAATATAAGGAAATAATCAATGACTATTGGGTAGTTGGGTGTCTAAACTCACTTAATGACTATTGACTGTTTAACATATTTAGGTTCAGTTGTTACAGCATTTACTACAGCACTGGGCATAATTCCTTATGCATCCTCAGTTGTCATATGTTGTATATCTTACATCTAGATGCAACCTAACAGTGATCAATTGTTAAGCCAACATTAGATATAGCATTATACGTTCTAGAATTTATTAACCATACAAGGTGAATCCCTATGTCTAGTTCTTCACTAGTCTTAGATCAAGCATGACCTTATTTAAATTGATATTTAATCAATTAAGGAAACACGATCTAAAACCATGTATTGCTTTTATTTGTTCCACTAAGCAGTCCTTTTTTAGGATCTTTCTTAGCTTGTATCCACTAAATGGGTGGTCAGTTGAAATAAGGAATTATAATAAGATAATCAAGGCAAAATGCTATAGCAAACACAGAGCAACAACAATATAAGTCAATCAATCATCAAGTTCATTCAAAACCCAACTACATTAAAATTTAGTCCATGCTTAATAAAGAAATAACAACAATATTCGGTTCAGCCATTAAATTTATCCTCAAGAAAAATAAAACAAGAAGTTGAAAAATATAAAGGCAAGATTTGTCTCTAGAAGTCATTATTGTATGTGTTGCAATCTGTACTTCGTCTCTTTCGAACTCCTCTGTTGCGGCCTCCAATTTTCTTTTCTTGCATGTCTTTTCCTTATTGCTATGGGTTTGATGTATGTATGACGGCTCTCTCTCTTTTCTTTATGTGCACTCTTTTTATAGCTTACAACTAATAACCTTATGAAATGAGAGTTATCATGGCATTCTTAAGCTTAAATTAGTATTACTTTAAATTTGAGAGTGAATGATGAATTTTTATCTAATTTCTAGGTTTAGTTTTGATAAATTCATGTATTTTAGATCATTATGTGCTCTTATTAAGTGCATTATTGTAGAAGACCAAACAACTCAGATTTTATGGATGGATGCTGCAACAACAGGGCTACAAAGAATGACAAAGAACTTAATTACAGAAGAAATAAATCAAGTTTGAAGTAGAGAAGATGTTGTAGATATTGCTGCAGCAATCCTGGAGCACGCAAATACAAGACAGACACAGACATGTGCGAATAAAATAGGGCTGACGTGGCAAGCAATACAAATAACGTGTGATCCAAGAATGCTAATGATTTACAAAGATCCGCATGCCTTTTTGGGAAACCCTAGTTCTAAGACTATAAAAAGAGCACATCTTAAGAAAAAAAAATAGGGGAGAGGGAGCCGTCACACAAAAAGATAAATAAAAGAAAAAGAAGAGATTTAAGGGCTGCAGTAGAGGATTTTGTGGAGAAAAATGAGAGATTGCCTAAGATAAAAGAGTGACACTTTGATTTTGCGTTTCTCTACTTCTATTCTATATTTGCTTGTTTTCATCTCTCTTTAGGAATGTATTTGATGGCTAGAATGAATATTATTCCTGTTTCAACTTTAATCATGAACTAAATTTAATGTATTTGGGTTTTAAACAAGCTTGATGATTGATTGAATTATATTATCGTTGCTCTGTGTTTGTTATAGCATTTTGTTTTGATTTTAATATTACAATTCCCTATTTCGGCTGATCACCCATTTAGTGGATACAAGCTAAGAGAGATCCTCGAAAAGGGCTACTTAGTGGAACAAATCAAAGCAATACTTGGTTTTAGATTGGGTTTCTTGAATTGAGTTAATCTTAATTTGAATGGGGCCATGCTTGATCTAGAATTAGTGAAGAACTCGACATAGAGATTCATCTTGTAGGGTTAATAGATTCTAGAGCGAATAATGTTATGTCTAATGTTGGCTTAACAACTGATCACTGTTAGGTTGCATATAGATATAAGATATCCAACATGCGATAACTGAAGATGTATTAGGAATTCTGCCCAGTGTTGTAGAAGATGTTGTAGCAACTGGACCTAAATTGCAGAATAGTTAATAATTATTAAGTGAGTTTAAGCACCCAACCACCTAATTGCCATTGAATAGTTTCTTGTGTTTGACATTTGATTTCCTTTATTGTCTTTTTGTTTATTGTTTAATTAGTTTCGTTATATTCTTAAGTTCTTTAATTAATTTCAGGTGTGTTTTATTAAAGATTTAAAATTGCATTGATAAGATTACTGTAGCAAATACTATAACATCAATCCCTATGGAGACGATTTCAATACTCATCATTATATTACTTGTTATGTCCACTTGCACACTGACACTCTTTGCATAAAATTAACAATAGCAACTTAGGGTAACTCCTAAAATGGATAGGAATCTTGGTGGATCTGTAGTATGCTTGCATCACACGCTAATTGAACTATTTAACACATTAGCCCTATTCTTTTCGCTCTTGTCTTGAGTCAGCCTTGTATTTGTGTGCTCCGGGATTGCTATAGAAACTCTACAACATCTTCTTTATTTCAGACCTGACTTGGTTCCTTTTCAGTTAAGCCTTTTATTATTCTTCACAACTCTGTTGTTGCAGTATCCATCTATAGAAATTACTTACTCCCCTACAATAATGCCATTAATGAGAACACGTAATGATCTAAAATATATTAAATTACTATAACGAAATTTAGATAAGTATTTATGCAAAACATAACTAAGAATGATATGAAAAGTTAATATTAACTTTCTAAGTAACTATAATTTAAGCCTAAAAGAGTCATGATAACTCTCATTTCATAGAGTTATCACACCCCCAAACTTGATCTATTACTTGTCCTCAAGTAATAACACTCACAATACAATCACACAATTATAGAAGTAACAACTTAGCTCTGTTATCTGAAGTGATCTGTCTCATCTGCAGCTCGAACTCTAGACTTAGGTTTAATTCTGTCCAATATATGTGTGTGCGCTACTTTGACCAAGTTCAGAGTTGCTACAGCATTACTCAAGCATGAAATATTTCATAAGGATAACACAACAAGAACAATTACATATGTGAAGGAATAGTGGGTATAAAGTTTTACAACTGTTATATAGCAATAGTTATTCTTAAATTTCTTTTTTTTTCTCTTTTTTACATCATCATACCATTTAGTGTACATCAACCTTTCATGTGAATGCCTAACAGGGGTACTGCTGACATCCAATTACTTGTTTAATGCACAAATTAGAGTTGTTGTAGTAATGACATCTAAGATGCTACAACACAGTCATACCCTTAAACCCTTTTTACTCAAGGCTGAACAGGGGGCTCATGAACTGACCTGGCTACTCAGGTTCCTAGATAGAGGACCTTCTTATAATAAAGTTGCTACAACAATGCTCATAACTCATGCTGCCTTTTTACTTAAGTCTGCATATGTGGTACATACTCAGCCCTGGTTACTTCGCAACAGAGCCATTCGAGCAAAATTTATTCTATTCCTAACACAGTTGCATTAATTTTAAAAAAGAACACTCCCCTTTTCCCCCAAACTTGAGTTATTTATACTTTTGAAAACATTTACACATTACTCAACCTGATGTTGCTACAGCAGACTCACAAAACTCAACCAAAGCTTAATGTGTTAAGACAGAGTATTACCTTTCATCCATCACTGTTTCTACTCATTCTACTCTTCATCACACACTTCATCCTCATTGGTTTTTTTTTCAAAGAACAATTACTAGATAGATAGAGGTACACATTAACACAATAAACGCGAACATCTTTATTCATGACACAATAGAGCCATTGGGGTAAAATTTATTCTATTCCTAACACAGTTGCACTAATTTTGAAAAAGAAAACTCCTTTTTCTCCAAACTTGAGTTATTTATACTCTTGAAAACATTTCCACATTACTCAGCTTAATGTTGCTACAACAGACTCACAAAACTCAACCAAAGCTTAATGTGTTAAGACAGAGTATCACTGTTGGAGTTCATTTTATGCACTAGTTTTGCGTTGTTTATTCCCCTTAATATCGATGTTTTGCACTTAATAATAGTGATTTACTTGTGCTTTATTTTTATAGGTGCAATTCTGTTGATTGGTGCTAAATTGAGCTAAAAGATAATGTTTGAGGAGGAATTGTCTTCATGGAGAAATTCTGAACTTCAGAAGAAGTTTGTTGATAAGGCATGGGCGCGTGCTGTCAACTGAGAACCTACAGTTTTTATTTTAACATGTTTTATCTTTTTGTTATTTTTGTAATTTTGAATTAAATTCTTAGATAATATTTTAGATATTAGTTTTATTTTTTGGGAAACTATAAGAGAGGAAACACGTGAAAAACAAAAGTATATTGGGATTGAAGAGAGATTTAGATCTGAATTGAAGAAAACCCTAGAAAAATCTTTTCTCTCTTCTCCATGAGTAACTAAACTCATTTTTCTGGTTGAGGATTAATGAAGCTTTGATTCATCAATACTGTGAGATCTTTCTTATGCTTTAATTGTTTTATTGCTTCTAGGGTATTTGCTTATTCTCTGAATTACTGTCATGATTATGTTTGTTAATTAGATAATTGGCCACTAATTAATTATCAACTTAATCTACTGCCAATTGAAAGATTCATGGTATGAAGATTTTGATGTTTGTGGCAAATAGCATAGCAGTGCGTTGTGCTATGAGAATAAGCAATCTAATTTAAATGAATCATCATATGTGTTGATTAGGATTTAGGGCTCTCTAGTTTTTCAAGCTGTCAATTGATTAAATCATATGATTGTATCTAGGGTTGTCTATTGATTAGGAAAATAATCAACGGTGGTACCTTGATTATTGACTAGTTAAGAAGAGATTGGCTATTAGAGGGTCTCAGTAGCTATAATCGGTCTATTCATAAGTAATAATAATTTTTGAATTTGTATCAATGATCAGTAATCGAATCAAAGCTGAGTTAATTCCTTCAACCAGAGTTTTTCCCACTTTGGATTACCATTTTTAATTTGCATTCTTATTATTTTCATTTAATTTTCATTATCGTCAAAAATCCTCCAATTTTATATTTTCATTTTAAAAGGATTTAAATAATTACCGATCTCTGTGGACTCGACCTTATTCAATCACTATACACAATCTTGTTTAGAGTAGGTTTTCATATTTGTTGGCTTCGACACCCATCAATCACTTTCATTCATCGCTGTTTCTACTAGATGGTAACTCATTCTACTCTTAATCATGGACTTTATCCTCGTTAGTTTTTTTTTTTCAAAGAACAATTACTAGATAGACAGAGCTACACATTCACACACTCAACACAAACATCTTTATTCATTACGACCTTACATAATAGCACAACACCCCCCTAAACTTAAGAAGTGTTTTGTCCTCACAAGCACACAACATAAAGTAAAGCATTCAAGCACACAACATAAACTTAAATAAAACTGTAAAATAAATGTGACAAAGGAAAATAAAGAAAAGAAAAGAAAAAGAAAAAAGCTCAGAGATTTCAAATTGGCTGGTAGAAGATACTCCCCTGTGTTTGGATTATGCTGCAACACTGGTGGAGTAGGGTTACTTCTTTTAGGATCCACTTCTTGAACTCTATCTAAGAGACTCGAATGTTGTAGCAGACTACTTCTTCTTCTTATTAAGGATAGTCTGAGGCGATCCAACAACTGTGGGCAATTTTTTCTTTGGTTTCTTTGGCTCTAGGTTTTCAATGATTTCACTACATCTCTAGAGGATGGTGCCCTTTTACGCTTGCTGAATGCCTTGGGAGTTGTGGCTGAAGGTTTGGTTGGAGTTGTTTTTGTCATTGGAGTAAAAGAGATTTTTGCAGCAGGCTTCTCAACAATTACTTCAGCAATCATTGCCTACAGGCTCTGGCTTTGTCCTTCTGTTGTGGTACTCATGTGGATACCTTCCTCAATCTTTACATCAATATCCTCTTCATCCTTTTCCTCTGGCTCCTCTTTGGTCACAATTATATGCTTCCCTTTGGGTTTGGGAGGCACCATAATTGGCTCCTCTGCCTTTTCCTCTTCTTCTACCTCTGCTTGTTACTCCTCTTCACTCTCTTCTTTGTCTTCCTTTTCATCATCATCTTCTTTTTCAACTGGTTGGTCCTCCTGAGATTTTTCGTCTTCCTCCATGTCCTTACCTTCTGCTGCTGCCTCTTTTTTTAGGGCTGACTCTGTAGGCTTGGAGAAATTGAGTTGCTACAATAATGTGTCAGGAAAATCAGCATACTTAGTCTTCATGAATAGGGCAAATTGGTGCTTTTGGCTCTCTAAATGCTGCAAGGATGCCTAAAATTTTTTATTTTCCTCCATTTTTGCTGCCACGCATTAGTCTATGCTTTTGATTAAGTTTTTCAATAGTTGGTCAATTTCGGTCGTTGGTTCTATTTCGGGTGCAGCATAATGCTCTGGTGTTGCTACAACACTCGACTCTCCTGCAATCCTCTCAATAGTTCGGGCATTCAAGGCTCATTTATTCTTGATTCGTTCATCCTTAGCATAGAATTTAACTCCAGAATTCTTACAAATGCTACTGATTAGAGATGAAAAAATTAAAGCAGAAGATTTTTGTTTTCTAACTAAACACTCTCTAATTTCCCTCTCTATCACTCTGCCTACATTAATTTTCATTCCCTTTATAATGGCACATAAGAGTAGAAGTCTGTCTTGGGAGACAATGGTGGTATGGGAGGTTGGCATAAGTTGAGACTTCAAAAATTTGACCCATACCTTAGCTACTGGTTTGAGGTCAATCCTATGCACAATTCGAGCTTCCTCATTAGCCTACTCACTACCATCAACAATTAGTGTTCTCAAGACTTCCCCCCATTATTTATTAGTTATTCCCTCATAAAGTTTTGTGTATTCACATTCAGAATCAACAGGTAATTCATAAAAAACATTAATCATACAAGAGTTCAGAGGTACCTGAACGTTTCTTACCCATATGTTGTGTTGATCCTGCTGTAGCATATTAGCATAAAAATCCTTCACTATGGATATGTTTGAGTCTTGGGGATGCATATAAAACTTGTTCTAGCCCAATCTCAGGGTACCGATGGGTTGCTTGGGAATTTCACAGCCTTTCTCTTCTAACAACTTCCACTTTCTAATGTACTCGTCATATTTATCTTTGGCTTTATAACTATGGAAGCGTTCTGGATCTTTCAGCCTTCTAGTAATCTTCTGGACTCACATCATTACTGTAGCACTATGAGAAAGTAAAAAATTTTGAAGAAGAGATGAAGATTCAATCATAATACTTGGTAAAGTTAGAGTTATGGTGAAAATAATACAATTAGAACCCTTATTTATAGGAAGATAAAGAGTAAAGATGATGCAGCAGAAGTTTTATATTCTTATTCCGTTGATTCTGGAGAATACCAGAATAAAGAAATGAACTAAATTCACGTTGATTCTAAGAATACACGTAAATCTAGGAGGGTTAAGACTCGTTGATTCCGTAGAATGTCGAGAATTAACTAAACTCAAAAACTCTCACAGAGCTTTGAAAAATGAAATATTATTGAACTCAAATCTTTCAATCTTCAAAGGCTACAAGAGGGGCCTATTTATACTAATCATAATTATCCTAAACTATGAAGAAATAGGAAAACAATTCTTAAACTAGAAAAAAAAAAAAACAAATTCCTAAACTAGA
Organism: Clausena lansium; assembly: GCA_030449835.1. Taxonomy (NCBI): domain Eukaryota; kingdom Viridiplantae; phylum Streptophyta; class Magnoliopsida; order Sapindales; family Rutaceae; genus Clausena; species Clausena lansium. Next base: position 4,938 of record JASUUF010000050.1, on the reverse strand, counting down.
AAGGAAAATAAACTTTAAACAATAAAACAATGACTCCTAATAGAATATGGATTCCTAATCTACATCATTCCCCCCAAGATGGAGAGAATTCGCCTTCGAATTCGGATTGTCGGTAACAACATCTTCATCATGATCACATCTGAAAGGAATAAGATGCTTGACATTGAATACATATGTGGTGTGGATATGACTAGGAAGCTTCAGTCTGTAGGCATTAGGATTTATCTTCTCTATAATCTCTAAAGGTCCGATTTTCCTAGCAGAAAGCTTGTTGTACTCTCCAACTGAGAACCTGTCTTTGGTCAAGACAGCCCAAACAAGATCTTTTACCTAAAACTCTAAAGCTCGATGCCTTTTGTCTGTATCAATCTTATAACCTTCGGTAATTTTCTTCAAAGACTCTTGCGTAGCTCTATGAATTTTCTGAAGTTGCTCAATAAAATCTTCTGCCTTGCTGCTTTTGCGAACTAAATCTGGAACTGGGGCTAAGTTGATAGGAGCTCGTGGATTATATCCATAATTAACTTGAAAAGGGCTTAAACCAGTACTACACTTAACAGAACGATTATAAGCAAACTCGACTTGGTACAACTTTTGATCCTATGTCTTCAGGTTATCGCCAACTAGGCTACGTAGATGGTTTCCCAAAGAGTAGTTGACAACTTCGGTTTGACCATCTGTCTGTGGATGATAAGCATTTCCAAAATTTAGGCGAGTATTAGTCAACTTCCATAATGTCCTCCAAAAATGGCTAAGAAATCGTGTATCTCGGTCAAATACGATAGAACTCGATAAACCATGCAATCTATAAACCTCCTTGAAAAATAGATGAGCAACAGTCAAAGCGTCTGTAGTTTTCTTGCATGCAATAAAGTGAGCCATCTTCGAGAACCTATCCACAACGACAAATATTGAATCCATACCTCTTTGAGTGCGAGGTAATCCCAGAACAAATTCCATGCTAATGTCAACCTAAGGTTGTGTTGGAATTGGTAGTGGCATATATAATCCAGCATTAGTTACAGTACCCTTGGAAACCTAACAAATACGACAAGTCTCGATGTAATGATAAACATCACGCCTCATAGTAGGCCAAAAATAAGTGTTGGCTACTAAAGCCAAGGTTTTATCACGACCCATATGCCCTTCGTTATGTAATTTTGCAATGATTTTTAATCTCAAACTTGAATCAGGAACACATAATTGATTACTCTTGAAAAGAAATCCATTATGCAAATGATAGTCTGAGCGAAATCCTGCAGCTTTGTCTTGTAGTAAAGGAGCGAAGAAAGGGCCAGTAATATATAACTCTCTAAAGGTGTCAAATCCGAGAACATGGTTATGCATTTGTGTCAACAAAGAAGATCGTCAACTTAATGCATCTACTACCCTGTTGGATTCACCAGAAGTGTGTTTTACCATAAAAGTAAACTGTTGAAGGAATGCTGCCCATGTGGCGTGTCGATGAGAGAGCTTATCTTGACTATTGAGATGTTTCAACGCGGCATGATCAGTGTACAAAACAAAGTCTCTATGAATCAAATAATGACTCCAATGTTTCAATACCTGGACCACTGCATAGAACTCCATATCATAAGTACTATAACGTGCCTTTGCTCCGTTCAACTTCTCGCTGAAATAAGCTATAGGCTTGCCCTGCTGGCTAAGAACAGCTCCAATACCTATCTTTGATGCATCAAAATGTACTTCGAAAGTGAGAGAAAAATCTAGTAAAGTAAGTACTGGGGCAGTAGTCAACTTCTCTTTGATAACTTCGAATGCCTTAGTAGCTGCTTCTGTCCAAGAGAATTGTCCTGCCTTTATGCAATCTGTGATCGGTGCCAGAATAGTACTGAAATGAAGAATGAATCGCCTGTAAAATGATGCCAACCCATGGAAACTCCTTACAGCAGATAAAGTAGTTGGCTGTGGCCACTCTCAAATAGCATCCACTTTTGATTGATCAACAGCTATACCTTCTTTTAACCCTACATATCCTAAAAATAATACTTTCTCTGTAAAAAAAATACACTTGTTTACTACAGTATATAGACTTGCTGTTCTAAAAGCTAAAAGTACTTTCCTCAAGTGTTGTAGATGTAATTCATGGCTGGTACTATATATAAGTATATCATCGAAGCAAACAACCACAAATTTCCCAATGAAAGGACGAAGGACCTGATTCATAACTCCCATGAAAGTACTTGGAGCATTGGATAAGCCAAATGGCATTACTAACCACTCATATAATCCTTCGCGAGTTTTAAAGGCTGTTTTCCATTCATCCACTGGATTAATCTGAATCTAATGGTAGCCACTCTTCAAATCAAGCTTGGTAAAAACCATTACTCCATTGAGTTGATCCAATAAGTCATCTAATCAAGGGATTGGAAAATGATACCGGACTGTAATTTTATTGATAGCTTGACTATCCACGCACATTCTCCAAGAGCCATCTTTCTTTGGAGTCAATAATGCAGGGACTGTATATGGACTAAGACTTTCACGAATAAATCCCTTTCCTAGTAACTCTTCCATTTGACACCTCAATTCCTCATGTTCTACAGGACTCATACGATAATGAGGTCGATTTGCAATGTGTAACCCGGTACCAAATCAATTCATTATTGTATATCCCGGAGAGGTGGTAAGCCTTGTGGTAGCTCATTAGGAAACAAATCTTGAAATTCTTCCAAAGATAGGTGTCACAAATTCCAGTACCTTCAATTACTACGTGGCTCTCTTCCTCGATAAAACATAAACCTTCTTCATCTTTGTTGCAGCATCTATAAACTGCTTCTTGCCTAACAAGTAATTACCCAATTCTTGTTTGAGAGTGAGCTCTTTGTTAGGTAAAAGAACAATTTTGGTGTTGTTAAACATAAAGCTGTAGGTATTTCTTTTCGCATCATGTATTACATTTCGATCATACTCGCTTGCCAAGTCTCGCGATAATAGATGACAAGCATCCATGTCGTTTTTCATTGCGACTACTGTGGCAAGAAAGGTGTAGAGGATGGCTTGGTATGGTCAATCGACGGGTTCGATTGTGTTGTTGGTGGCTGATCGTCGAATCGACGACGAAAAAGATCACCAAATGCCGTTGTAGCCTATTTAAGTAGCGGTGACTTCGGCATTTTTTTAGCTAAATGGGTTTAATAAAAAAATTAAAAGTGGTAGGAATTGATAACTGAGAACTGTGCTTTTTAGCTTTGATACCAAATTGATGCAATGGAAGTTTTATATTCTTATTCCATTGATTCTCGAGAATACCTAATAAAAAATTAACTAAATTCACGTTGATTCTAAGAATACCTGCGAATCTAGGGGGTTAAGACTCGTTGATTCCGCAGAATACCGAGAATTAACTAAACTCAAAAACTCTCACAGAGCTTTGAAAATTGAAATATTATTGAACTCAAATCTCTCTCTCTTCAAAGGCTACAAAAGGGGCCTATTTATACTAATCATAATTATCCTAAATTATGAAGAAATAGGAAAGCAATTCCTAAACTAGAAACAAAACAAATTCCTAAACTAGAAAGGAAAATAAACTTTAAATAATAAGGAATATTAATTTAAATGGGACAATGATTCCTAATAGAATATAGATTCCTAATCTGCATCAAAAGAGATCATGCTTAATAAGGAAGCCAAATTAATTAAGGATATGCATTAATTTAAATTTTAAAATTAAAATCTTGAGGAGAGATATAAATTGTATTAAATATAAATTGTAGAGATTTAATTGCTTCTTTGAACTTTAACAAATCAATGCTCTGCCCAGGACCTTAACTTGATCAACAAAAGTTGCACAATACAGAAAGAAGAATCTAAGAGATTCAATTCTGATAAGACTAATTCACACACTCAAGAACAATTAAACACTCGCTATGTAAAGAAAACAGAAGCAAGAATCACAAAGAACACTCAGCTTTTAATGTGGTTCAGTCTTTTTCAAGACTTACATCCACGGGCAAATCCATCAGAGTTGGCTTTTTCATTGATTTAAAAAGATTACAAGAATTCAAGATGAGACTACAAAGCACAAGATCACACTTTCTCTTCCAAAACTCTCTCGAATTCTCTCACAAAGATTGCGGAAACCGCTTCGAAAACCCTCCTTATAAAGCAATTTCAGGTAACAAATTCCTCGCTTCCTGCAATGTACAGATTGCCGCCGTTTTGTCCAATTCATTATAACTAATTTCAATTGTTTAAGTTTTCACGTGACCTATGTACGCAATGGTTAAAAAAGCTGTTAAGATCAAAACGAACTCTTGAACGTCATTTCGAATACATAATCACATGCTTCATCACGTGACCCAAACGATGCCGTTTTATTTGGTGTTCGTATTCACCAACTCCAACATTTCTCCGCCTTGAATCAAACATCCAACTCTAATTCATTCACTTTTTAACACAAATTAAAGATTGCTTATTCCAATAAGCTCAGACATTTCCCCGAACTTAGCAATGTAAAACCACCTTAGTCAACATGTCGTAGGGATTTTCATCAAGTATTTAACTTTAACCATCTTGATAACACTTCGAGATTTCATTTTTTCAGTTAAGTTTAATGTCTATATGCTTTTTTTTTCTCATTATGAGCTGTTTTTTTACAAAGATGCAGAGCACTTGAACTATCATAAGAAATCGAGGCACACTCCTATTCGAGTCTACGTTCACCAACAACCCCTTAAGCCATATTGCTTCTTTTATCTGCAGATTGCAAGATCACGCATATTTCCGCTTCGTGGTTGACAATGCACCCACATGTTGTAATCTTGCTTTCCAATTTACCAAGCAACTATTTAGTGAAGCAACATATACACCGTAGTCGACCCCTCCTTCGTACATATCCCTAGCATAATCGTAGTCAACAAATCCCCATAAACTGCCATATGCTTCATTTCTTCCATACAACAATCCTAAGCC